>JAWPHD010006216.1:0-148496 GCA_037043455.1 Cyrtodaria siliqua | reverse complement strand
AAATGAATAGACAGTATTATAAGTGTTACTTACCTTCAATACATACTGGGAATTATGATCTTTTGGATGAATAATTCTTCTAAAGGCAAAATACATTCATTGGAAATCAACATTCCGGGTAAATCAATGGCGCGTGTACAACAAAGAGAAACAACTGAAATAACTGAATGATGAAATAACTACAAAGGGAGGCAACTAAAGCGTTATCATACTGATGGTTTGAGCAAATAATGAACATAATTCTGTGTGACATATTGTTTGATAAGTATATTATATCAAATTACCAAATTTATACAAATATTTGCGGGGAAAATTGTCATGTTTGTACGAAATGATCTTTGCTTATACTGCTATTTAGTTAGATTTATTTAGTTGTTTAGGTAATTTTCTTTTCTAAATAGTCATCTTTATGCTAAGCATACTCTATCTGAGATTTCCAATTACTATTGGTAAACAATTCGTGCAGAAAAACAGCAGAAACTAGAATATATAGATATTTTTCGGTTTTGGCGGCCATTTTGTCAGCCATTTTGGATTTTTCAAATGTATTTTTTATTTCAAAATATTATTTTAATTAGTATAATGTTATCCATAACCACATATGCAAAAGTGGTCATCATAATTCTGTTCAAATCTCACATTTTTTGTGATATAATTTTTTTTTTATTTTGGCGGCCATCTTGGCGGCCATCTTGAATATTTCAAAATGCTCAATGATGTCAGAGTTGCATCATTCAGTTTCTATGAAGGGACATGTTGTAGAACCATTTGATGCAAAAACATTTTGTGCATACTCCAAATTTGGGTTTTTCGATCGGCATACCGACTATTAGGCCACTATTAAATAATTGCTAGATTCTTATCATAATTTTGTAAAACTTTGGCAGGGTTATATATGTTTTTAATTTTCTTTCATTTTTTTGTTTTATCTGAAATTGCAGTGATTTCATGAAATTTGACATCAAACAGTCAATACAATTTGTTTGGGATGTCTAAAAGATTCAGGCAGACAGGGGATGAACATCTAGTATTTTTTATTGCATCATTTATTAAAATTCAAAATTATGGTAAAAAATAAATATTTTTTTCAATTGGCAAAAATCGCATATTATATTTTATATAACCACAATCAAGTTGTTTTTTAAAAATTATGGAAATAAACAAGGCATCACCATGTTGAACCCGAGGGAGAATTCCGTCTCCTTTTGCATAGTTACAAAGTATAGGCCTCGGTTCCTACATTCCTATGTACCTTTCTCCTATATCTGGGGTGGCTCTAAATAACCTATAATGTGTTGATGAGCCATTAAATAACATTCATTCATTTGCATAGTTATTACACTAGTGTATTACAATATTAATGCAATGGGTTGGTAACAAATCCCTCGCCCGTTATGTTATTAAAATCAAATAAGTGATTTCATATTGGTCGATTTATTGGTCCAAGGACGGTCATATTGGCCCTTGGCCATAAGCCAATATGTCTGTCCGAGGACCAATAACTCGGACAAACTCAGCAAACTGAAAATAATAGAATTGACCTTAACTTCCACTTGTAGGTTTTAATTTAAATAAACTCATTTTAACACGATTTTCACTCCATTTTAGGTTGATAAGCGAGTGTGAACGACTTGACTTAAAGCTTGTATAGGCGAGTTTTTTCATAATTGATTCTATTCATATTGGCCGATTTTCGGTTCGTATTGGCCGTGTTTGTGTCGCATTATCTCTAGAGTTTCAAGTCATTTAAACGCGGCTTATATAGGTTATATAATACATTGTTTCAGTAAACCTCTTCGAAATGTTCTATTTATCTGCAATGGTTATCTATAAATTTACCACCATTGGAGAAATATATGTAAAGTAGAACAAAATCCCATTTATTTTTTACTAAGATATATTCTTTCGATAAGTTTAATTTAAACTAACTTTGAAATTTGGTGTTTTACTACGCATACATGAAAATATCTAGATTATCTAACTGCTTGAATGGATTATAGAGAAATCCTTTAGTCAGGGTAGATGTGTGGTTATTTTCACGAACAAGCGGATGCGAGCGAGTAAAAATAACACCCTACCATAGAGTGATGTATTTTCTTATAATCGAACCCAGCAATAAAACATCTATTCACTGTCAACATCAACTCTTGTAGTATCCACTAAAATTTAGCATATTGCCTTAATGTAACCATGATGCTTACAAGGTTTACAGTAAACTTTACCTGTTGAAAGAACTAGATATATGATAACAGAAAAAATGGCTCAGCCTCCACAAACCCCTACCCAGCCCCACCACCTCAATACTGAAGTTGTTAGCATTATCCATAACTTAGTTTCATCTAGTTTATCCATAAATGTATCGAATTATTATAAAAACACATTATAACATGTAAAGGCTCTTGGTACGTAAGAATGTTAAGAATGTATTCCATATACAAAATTATGGACTACCCAGATGTTTGCACTGCCCAGTCCAGGAACTTGCTTATGGACCGAATCACCATAGTAAAGTGCACATAAACATTATTTGCTGAAATATTATTAAATCTTACTAAATTTTCATTATTTGTTACATTATAATTAAATCTTATTAAATTTGCAACAAAATTATATATAAAAAACAAGTATGAAAGGGGGTCTTTGCAAACTGCTGGTATGTAAATTTGGCTCATTAATTTAAATAAAAGTTGCAATGGTTATGCATGTTTACATATGAAGCAGATCTATAGGTCTTGATAAGACTTACTGTTTGCAACGCATTGTTTTAAATCTAGGTAAAATGCATCAGCTATGTTATATTGCATAACTTCCGTCTAATTAAAAAATAAAATATTTTCAGCGGGTTTGTATTGTCGCAGATATAAACCTGGTGGGCGGGACTTGAATACCATCGATACCATTAGGGCCGTATGTTTCGATGATTTCAAGTCCCAACCACCAGGTATTTATGTGGGACAATATATACCCGCTAGAAATGTTTTATTTCTTATCTAACATAGCCAATTGTGAATTATTTAGCTATAAATGGACCGATGTACTTGTAAATACTGGTAATTTAAAGGGAAATATTATTTTATATAAATAACTGTAGGTAATTCCATGATATTACAATATTTTATATAGTTTTTTAGTTAATGTATTTACTTTGATCGGGTTTCTGTGCTGCCCAAAGTTTAACCACAAGATATTGCTATCACCCAATTATTGGCAACGCATAAGCTAAAGCAATTTTTTACTGTTACATATGTCGTTAATGTAAAATTTCAATACGGAGTCGCATATCTTTCAATAATTTTATATTTCTTGATTGTAAAGGGACAAACGGCAATTTTTTATATTTTGAGGCAGCTGGGAATTAAAAATGTATTAGCTATCACTTGATAATACACCTAGCTGGTTGCCCTAGGTAGGCCTGTGTAAAAAAAAAAAAAAATTGTCGGTTTACATTATCCCAGATAAATATATTTTTGTCATTGAAACAAATTATACATTTGGATACATGT
Organism: Cyrtodaria siliqua; assembly: GCA_037043455.1. Taxonomy (NCBI): domain Eukaryota; kingdom Metazoa; phylum Mollusca; class Bivalvia; order Adapedonta; family Hiatellidae; genus Cyrtodaria; species Cyrtodaria siliqua. Next base: position 144,993 of record JAWPHD010006216.1, on the reverse strand, counting down.
TGTTTCAAGAGCTGGCGTGGCGCAATGGGTAGCACGGCGGATTTGAAACCGGAAGCCCCGTGGTGCAACTGCGTTTCGTCGGTGTGTCCTTGGGCAAGAACTTTCCCTTAGCCCCGTCCGTCGGATTGGGACGTAAACTTGCGGTCCCGTGTATCGGTCAATCCTCCGAGCACGTTAAAGAAATATATTCGATAATAAGAGTAAGGCAAGGTTTCCGGATTCCTAAGTTCCTTTCCCTCTCTCTAGGGCGGTTCTAAATAACCTACAATGTGTTGATGAGCGGTTAAACAACATTCAATTCAATTATACGTCTTTTGTAAATGCCAGAATCGAAACGTTATTTTCAGAGAGAAGTAGGTTCTGAGATATAGTAAAACATTCTATGATTTAGCAAACCCGGATTTTAGTTTTGGTATTTATTTTGGATTCGGTCAACACTCTATTTTAAAAAAAAATAGGAATGGATGAGCACAGTTACACCTGTTACATGTAGTTTAACGTTAATCAAATTTGTTTGAATGTTATATCACTGCAAATCACTGGTCTGTTTGCAATTAAGTGTTTTAAATTGTTGTTTTTTCATTTGTATGATGTTGTTTGTTGTAGTCCCCAAATGTACCTCAATAACACATTTTAATTTAGATATGAAAAAGTCATAGTAAATGTTTTAAATAAAAAAACATATTATTTTACCTGTTTATCTAAGTTTCAAATTCCTATTCAGTCCAATTAAGACAACACACACTGGGTCTCATGAACTGTCATGATCTGGTCGAATTGCTCGTTCGTTCAATCGCATGCGTATCTAACTTTCTTTCCTTTTTCTCTCTATTTCTCTCGATACGTTTCGGCCATATTTTCAGCGTAAAACAATGTCATTTTATAAGATATAGTACACAAGGAGTTTGACATAAAATGTTTAAAATATCCAGGTAATATCCATGCCATTATATTCGAATATACTTTATCACCAGCGTATTACGCAAGACATCACGTTAAAATAGTTTGTATTAAGATAACGAGATTTCAAATATTGTTCACGCTTGTATAACCAACGCACTTTGTTTAGTCAACGTAGTTTTAGTTACTACTTGTATACAGTGTCTCAAATCATGAATCGGTGACACTCGGATAAATCTTCAGTTTGCATTACAGCTTTACTCATTAAGTCACGGTAAACCTTCAGAACTGTATTAAAAGAATATTGACGAAAATGGACATTACTTTTAATGGAAAGCAAGCATTGGTAACTGGAGTTGGGAGAGGTAAATTAACTTTACTTTTGTTATTATATGCTACTCTAGCACATAGTATACCATAACCATGTACTAAGATTAACATAATGGTTTTGTTATGTGTATATATAACTCATTTGATGTAAACATGTTCCATAAGTTAGCAGTGATTATCATTGTCACCCTAAAACAAATATTGTCTTGTTAGTGGTTTGTTTTAATAGTGCTTTGCGAAATGTTAGCACATGTGATGGTCGCTTGTTTGTAGTAGAGGCAGACCACCCCAATTTATCCTGGGTAGAATCAGTATTGTATACCTCCCACCATCGGTACGTACTCTCTTGACAATTCGAGCTCCAAGTGGGATTTGAACCCGCAGCGGTGAGAGGCGAGAACGTTTTCGACGCAGTGTCTTCACAGCGACCACGGAGCGAAAAACACACATTGGAATTCTATAAGAAATATCAACCCAACGCCCAGTGTAGTATACAATTGAAGGTTTATTATGTTCACATCAATGGTTCTGCATTTCAACTGTGTTACGCATGTCTGTAAATGTAATATATTCAGTACGAGTGTTACTACCAAAGTATCCTCTTACAGACGTAAGAACTTTAATTAAAAGTAAGTTTAGAATGTTCAGATAAAATATCATTCACAGGAATCTCCATTATAACTAAATAATTGTGTTTACTGACAAGTTCACTTTCGAATATTGTTAATTCTTATTGATTCGAATACAACCTCCCAAACTATCTCCGTTTCTTTTTCAACCCGGTGCGTCACGATGATAACGTATAGCCTATCGAATTGATCAATGACGAGTATAGTATTGTCCAACAAAGAGTGTAGTATTGTCTAGTGACAAGTACCATGTTATGTCCACCAACGACGTGTCAAGTATCGTCCACGGACTGCGTGTTATGTATCGTCCACCGACGACGCGTAATATTGTCCAACAACGACGTGTCTGAAACAGCTCACCATAGGGTTCGGGAAATATCGACTTTCAAAGTCTCTCATATTTACTATGTTGGCCTATATGAATACAGTTTACTGGGCCACTCCGAACATGAAGTTTCCAAGCTAAAAGTTACTTTTTTATGCAACACATTCATTTGCCCACACAGAACTGTAAAAATTTCTTTTTTAAATTGAGTGGTGCCCTCCAGTGCACTATTTATCATTCACAGGAATCTTAATTATAACTAAATACATGTAATTGTGTTTACTGACAAGTTCACTTTTGAATATCGTTCATTCTTATTGATTCGAATACAACCTCCCAAACTATCTCCGTTTCTTTTTCAACCCGGTGCGTCACGATGATAACGTATAGCCTATCGAATTGATCAATGACGAGTATAGTATTGTCAAACAAAGAGTGTTGTATTATCCAGTGACAAGTACCATGTTATGTCCACCAACGACGTGTAAAGTATCGTCCACGGACTGCGTGTTAGGTATCGTCTAGGTACATTCTAAACTTTACTTTTTTGTTAACAATTACCCTTCTAAGCGCGACTACAATAGCTTTTGCGTCCGGCTGCTCATGAGTCATTTCTTCAAAACACCCCTTTGTAACAAAAATGATATGGTCTAAATTTAAAGAAAGGACAGTCTATTATACATTCATAGCGGGCTAAGGGTTAAGTACACTGCATCGTTGTAACTATCCTCAGTTGTATATCGCAAATATAAAGCATCGTCATAGCTAGTGCATACAACTCTATCAACTTCATCTCCTTCAGATTAAATACAATAACGATACATCTTGCTAATTGCCATGAAGAAAGTCTACAGAATATAAATAAATACCTCTCCACCGTAGTATTTACACAGTTGTATGAAATACAGCATATCATATGCGTTGTGATAACAAGTTAACACCGTGTGATAACAAGATAACACGGTGTAATCATCACTAGTTATATTCAAGTTTACCATACTAAGTGTAAATGGCATCCATAACACCGATACGACAAATTGCATGTACTAGTAGCATATTAATTTATCAACAAAACAGAATCAAATGAAACAGCATATAAATAAGACACTTGCCCCAAATATCCAGTGTTCATATATAGTTTATATTGCTACCATACCATCCCTTATTTGTTAATAGTTTTATCTTTATATATTTACATTAATTTTTAATTACTACTTCATTTCTGCATCTTTCGTCATCTTTCATCAGTTTTTGCGCACGAGATGACCTATTTATATGTCGACGTGCCGTGAAACACCAATCATAATTTACTGTTCAAGTAGACGAAGCTAATGCGCGCGCGTCCAGTGTATCTGAATAGAAAATGACTATTCCACTGCCATAAAATACACTGCAGGTAATTTTCTCTCTTGCAAACTTTTATAATTATTATGCTTACACGGCACGTTATTGTTGGTAAATAATGTAAATATAAGAAGGTAATCCTTTCTTTCTGCTTTTAAGAAAATATAATAGTGTACTACAATAGCATGCAGATGGAAAGATGTAGCAGGGGAGATTCTCAAATAGTTTAAAAAGGTCTAACATTTCATCAGAAGCCCATATCTAAAGCAGAGTTAGCTGTTATTTACAGCTTTACTTACAACAACAGTCAATATTATATTTATACTTATTCTGCCTATTAATGCTGCACTGTTTGTTAGAGAATATATCCACTGTTATACAATGTGCGAATATGTAACCTGTATTGTAGTATAACTAGACACAGTATCTGTGTCTATAGTTCAAAGCAGACGAAATTATTTTTAAAAAATCAAACTTAAAATTGGCCAAACTAACACATTTAACTTCCTTCAAATCCATTTCGAACGTTGGTTGTACGTTTTATACGTAGAATACTGTATGACAATAAGCCGTGTAAATGTTGTATTCCTGCACGATAAACCGGTTCTTCTATTTACATAAACACGCCCAATTTATTTAAGCGGGATACATCTTTGACGATGAAAGTACTTTTTAAATATATTTTTCTATGTTTTGGATGTTGTTAATACAGCTTATGATGTATCTGTTCCTTTAATTTCAATATATTGTCTCCTAGCCGTGTCTTTAGGACGTTATAGAGTAATTCATAATTATGAAAGGTTAGTGTTTGTTCATGTATTATTTTACCGATGCGTATGTTTTTGGAGTCGGAAGGTCAAAGGACAAGGTCTCCATGACCATATATAAAAGAACGGATTGCGAGTTATAACGTTGAAAGCATAGAATCCACACTAATGCAAATGTCTAGATGTTCTACATATAACGTAACACTTTTGTTTAAGATCTTATTTTTAAGCGAAAGGGATAAAAATGCATGATTTAGTTATTTGAAACTGTCATTTAGAACGTATACATTTAAAAATAATCTCCAATTTCACGCGATTCGCTTTAAATTACATTTTGGATTAGGTGCATACTACTTTTCAGTTTTAAACCTATATGTATCTATTGCCGAATGTGTTCGAATTTTATCGCAATATTAAGAAATTGATAAAAGATACGACAGTTTGGTCGTATGTTAGCGATGATTTTATATATTAACCAAAAATAAGCAGTTTCTTCACATTTTGTAAGACAAAAAATAAATAGCCATTTTTGTTGTATTATCTCATACCATATACAGATATATTTGATCAAAATGTATATTTGCATCCTTATTTGCAAATGTTTGTGTGTGTTAGCCCCTATATCTTAAGGTATATAAGTTATATATTTGTTCTTTCTTGTCTTAAAAAAAAGTAATGGAACTTTGGAACTTTTTTTATAGAGGAGGAGATCATGCCTGCTGATGTTTCCAAATAGAAGTTTTTATATATTCAATCATTTTCAAAGTTTTTGAATTTCTTGTTCATTTTTGTTGAAATCTTGAAAACCGACAAATAGAAAAACATGTATATTCCAAATGTTTACGTTCAACCTTAAATAACAATGTACAAGCAGTTGTATTTTAAATTGTGTTGCAATTATTTTTATAATTGAATATTTTGCTTCAAAACATCAATCTCTACCCTTTTTCAAAAAATACGGATGCAGCACAATTAGGAAGCAAATTAAAGTTCATGTCATAATGTTTTATATCGGAGGAATTATTTGACTTGACATCAAAATCAACATATTAGACGAGAATGTCCAGATATTCGATAAAGTTACCAAATGAAAGTGTTACGTTATAAGTTGAACACCTCTTAACACACTCCGAAATAAAAGCAGTCTCCTTTACCCTGTCAAATGGCCTATATTACAGTTTAAGTACAAACTAGGTCATTTATATCAGAGAATTTTCACTTCAGTGTATATCGTACAAGAGAAATTTCTATATAAGTTCAAATGGTACAAGACAAATTTCTCTTCAAGCCTAAAGCGCTACAAAAGAAATTTCTCTTCAAGCTAAAATGCCACAAAAGAAATTTATCTTCAAGCTAAAACTCTACAAGAGAAATTTATCTTCAAGCTAAAACGCTACAAGAGAAATTTCTCTTCAAGCTAAAACCCTACAGCTAAAACCCTACAAGAGAAATTTCTCTTCAAGCTAAAACTCTACAAGAGAAATTTCTCTTCAAGCTAAAAAGCTACAAGAGAAATTTCTCTTCAAGCTAAAACCCTACAAGAGAAATTTCACTTCAAGCTAAAACGCTAAGAGTAATTTTTCTTCAAGCTAAAACGCTACAAGAGAAATTTCTCTTCAAGCTAAAATGCTACAAGAGAAATTCCTCTTCAATTTAAAACCTTACAGTTAAAACCCTGCAAGAGAAATTTCCCTTCAAGCTAAAACGCTACAAGAGAAATTTCTCTTCAAGCTAAAACCCTACAGCTAACACCCTACAAGAGAAATTTCTCTTCAAGCCAAAACACTACAAGAGAAATTTCTCTTCAAGCTAAAACGCTACAAGAGAAATTTCTTTTCAAGCTAATATCCTACAAGAGAAATTGCTCTTCAAGCTGAAACGCTACAAGGGATATGTTTCTTCAAGCTAAAACGCTACAAGGGAAATGTTTTATCAAGCTAAAACGCTACAAGAGAAATTTCTCTTTAAGCTAAAACACTACAAGAGAAATTTCTCTTCAAGCTAAAACGCTACAAGAGAAATTTCTCTTCAAGCTAATATCCTACAAGAGAAATTGCTCTTCAAGCTGAAACGCTACAAGGGATATGTTTCTTCAAGCTAAAACGCTACAAGGGAAATGTTTCTTCAAGCTAAAACGCTACAAGAGAAATTTCTCTTTAAGCTAAAACACTACAAGAGAAATTTCTCTTCAAGCTAAAACGCTACAGCTAAAACACTACAAGAGAAATTTCTCTTCAAGCTAAAACGCTACAAGAGAAATTTCTCTTCAAGCTATTATCCTACAAGAGAAATTTCTCTTCAAGCTAAAACGCTACAAGGGAAATTTTTCTTCAAGCTAAAACGCTATAAGAGAAATTTCTCTTCAAGCTAAAACGCTGCAAGAGAAATTTCTCTTCAAGCTAAAACCCTACAGCTAAAACCCTACAGGAGAAATTTCTCTTCAAGCTAAAACCCTACAGCTAAAACCCTACAGGAGAAATTTCTCTTCAAGCTAAAACCCTACAGCTAAAACCCTACAAGAGAAATTTCTCTTCAAGCTAAAACGCTTCAAGTGAAATTTCTCTTCAAGCTAAAATGCTTCAAGAGAAATTTCTCCTCAAGCTTAAACGCTACAAGAGAAATTTCTCTTCAAGCTAAAATGCTACAAGAGAAATTTCTCCTCAAGCTAAAACGCTACAAGAAAAATTTCTCTTCAAGCTAATACCCTACAGGAAAAAATTATATTCAAGCCTAAATGCTACAAGTGAAATTTCCCTTGAAGCTAAAACACTAAAAGAGAAATTTCTCTTCAAGCTAAAACACTACAAGAGAAATTTCCCTTCAAGCTAAAATGCTACAAGAGAAATTTCTCTTCCAGCTTTAACCTACGTTTTGGGTACATATGGCTTTTGGATCATTTAAATAGTAATATATCAACTATTTAAACTACTTATATACACACACTATGTTTTATACTTATCAATTTAGGAATGCAATATATTTTCAATAGAAATGAGTTTACAGTTATTATCAGCAAGTATAATTAGATATAGATATACCTTTTTGGCAAAGTTACTTCCCTTGACAAAATATCCTCCATTTATATTTGACTGCAGAAGACGTGAGCTGTTGTTTTTCCTTTGCTTTTCAGGTAAATTATTTTATTTCAAACATTTTACATGATAACAAAAGTTACATTTTTAGTAAGTTATGAATTGCAGTTGTATTTTGGCCTTTGTCGAACAGTGATCAATACACGCATGTGGTTCGCATTTATCAATTTTCCTAACCTCAATGTCAAAATACAGCGGAAATCCTAAGTAACTAACCATGGAATTCTTATCATATGTATCCAACTCATTTGATAAATTCAATATGAAACAAGAAACATGCCCTAATAAAAACTCCTATATTAAATGTTCACAAGTTCCGAGTTAAATTCACAAATTGTTTAGTGCATAAAATCCACGTCTGCGAACGGCGAGACGATTTATGATATACGACGTCCTCCGACTTTGGTGCCTTTATAAACGTCCGTATGTAAAAAAAAACACACCCGAAGACGTCAAATAAATGAGAATAACAGTTGTTATGGTTCTATCATGTATTTAGCTAGAAAATGTAATCAACAGTAATTCTAAATAATAGCGTTAAAGGAATATGAATCTGCAAGCAAAACACAGTTGCCCCAGTTAACCACTCGGCCACAGAGACCCTGGAAAAATGGAGTTTTTGGGAAATTACATTTTATAATTTCACCAGTGACATTTTATAATTATACATGGGTACAACTGCTGTTAGCAATAAAATGAGCCATGAATAATTAACTAAATATAATTCGAGAATAATACACATTTCGGAGATTGTGAGATATTCAGTAGGTACATGTATACTATAAGAATCTTTCATAAGTATCCGGTGAAGATAAGGAATTCTAACCCGAGGTATGGACCCGAGGTACGAGTGTTTTAATCGGAACCGAGGCTCTAAAACACTTATACTGAGGGTTTGAATTCCCTATCTGAACCGAATACCCATGATAGATTCTTTTTATTGCATATCTTAGACATACTGCGCGTTGACGCTGCCAGCTACTAACGTTTTGCATGTTTGTGCGTGCGTGACTTTTATCTTTAACCATAAAAATACTTTCCATTCCCCATGTAAAACATGGATTGCCTTATCAGGTATGCAAGAAATATACATTCATAATAATAATTTATTATTAGGTATGTGAGAAATCCAAAAGGTCACTACAGTATCTGAAAATGACCATAATCGTAATTAACTTTACTAACTGGTGTTTTGAAATCAGACAAACTCAAAATAAGATACATAACTGTACACTAAAACAAAGCTTTTATAGAAATATGACTACAAATGCTTTTTTTTATAAACATGAGCATCAAGGATAAACACAGAGGCTTTCACCTACTCAGATGTAGAGGTGATATGTCATGCTAACTTGACTGTACTTTTTGTGCGATTTTCATATTACACCTACACCGAAATATCAGAATTACTAACACATGAAAAACAACTATATCAACAAAACATAACCTAATAATCTAAACTGAATAATCATATAAGAAGAATCAATATGCTGCAGCATCACCGATATTGTAGATATCAATATTTCATCTGAGCACTGTCAAACATAACAGGAGAACATCTCAAGTTATCGAAGTGTCAGATCTTTGGCCGGTTAGCCGTATATAGTTTATTTTATTTCTAGACTGATACCAAACACGTAAACCTTTAAAATGTTTTGGGAATCCCGTATTTCTGGACCGGCTCGTGTAAATTAATTCAGGCCTCTAATTGTCCAATGCTATTGTATAAACATAAATAACATATACCTATATGATTCCCATGGCTCTGTTTTAATTAATATTGCTAAATGTTTTTTTGTTTTTCTTTCAATTAATATTACTAAATGTTTTTTTTCTGCAGTAAATAATACGGAGAAGCCTTTTAAAAGAAGTCACTATGTTGTTAAATTTGCTAACGGGTTCATCAAGTGTTTCCGGCGACCAATAAAGGCAGTCGTACATCAGCTTGAAGCTCTTACGGGAAGTATTGACCACTCACAACTCATCACACGATCCTATCACAGATTCATATTAGATATGTAAGTATAACTTATCTATCTAGGTCACTTACTATATTTTTCCAAGTTAGTAGACTTTATTGTATTGTTCAACAAAGATGTTATCCAGAGCTACAGATAAGCTTTTTGATGAATCATGTACTTACTAATCTTGTTTTTGAAACTTGATATTTTATGATTTTAATTGGGTAAATTAAAAAAATATATGCAAAAGTCCCGATTCAATGATTGAACTTCCATCGCATTGTTTTAAAAACCGAGTGTCGAACGCAAAACTAGGCTAAGTGCATTTTAGTTAATTTTACAAGAGAAGCTTTAAATGATTTTTTAAATATCAGTGAACAGTATTGATCCATTACGTACTATTAATAAATATTTGTTTTGCCCATTTTTATACAACTTTAACATGCAACATGGTTTAGCTCTAACTTTTAAATGAGCAAATGGCATGCGACATAAGTGATACTGTAACACCCTTCTAGTTTTGTTTTTTATACGCAAAAATGCTGCTTATCTATAGCTCTGTGAGCATTTTAGAGCTTCACAGTAAACACTAATATGGTACATTATGTAACACCAATATCTTGGTTTAATATTTAATCATAGTATGTTTACTTGCAACATGTATATTCATCCGACCTTTTATTTTTTGGCATATTTGTTTACAGCATCAGTGATTAGTTCCCAGAGACTGTCTGAAAGTATCAGTTTTCTTTGATGTTTCTTCCCAATTTTATGTTCAGTGTCACAGCACCTTTTTATATCTTTAAAAAAAACAATTCTCAATTTTTCGAATTGGTGCTTGTGTAAATGTCATTTGTTTATGGTCCAGTATTCCCAGGTAGACAGCTTGTTTTGTGTATTCTACCACAGCTATAGTAACCTGTGATATATATAGGTAAACAATATTTTAAATAAAGGGCTTCACACAGAAAGCTATAGTATCCTGTAATATATATAGGTAAACAATATTTTAAATAAAGGGCTTCACACAGTATGCATGTATCTGTAATCTGTATTAATAAATTACAAATGCAGAGTGGAGAAATCCTTTTTTTTTTTTTTTATTCTCAAAATAATATGTTGGTTCCTGTAATTGTGTAACATAACCAACTTGCAGACTAGATTACATGTTATTGCTCTCGCACAAAAAGTAAGTGTTTTTGATTTCTTCTTAAGCGTTTTTATAGTGCATTTGTGTAACTAGTGCTGCAAACATGTTCTTCACTTAAACACTTATATATATATATATAGTTTAAAAGACACCAGTTTATTGGGTCACGATTTTTACACTCGATATATTGGGTCCTTACCTTGTTATTGGGTCCTCAATCTGCCTATTGGGTCTTGACCCAACAATTCAATGACCCAATAATACATGAATGTTTAACAGAACAACATTTTCCTAATTAAGCCTCTCGCACATAACTTATTTTACACGTTTATTGGGCCCCTGAGTAGGGGTTATCTCCACTTGATAATTTGCTAAGTGTGTATATATATACTGTTTATCCAATCAGAGGTCAGAGTTCAGGACCCAATATATTGGGAAATTCACAATGACCCAATAAACTAGTGATGCGGTATATATATATTTTTTAATAAGACCCAGCAAAAATGTTGGGTCAGACCCAGTATAATGGTATGAGAATAAGAGGCGTTAAGAGTTGAATTACCCGTTAAGTTACGACTATATAGGGATACATAAGTACCCGAAGGTGTACTTAAATCATAAAATTACCAAAAACGTATATTCACACTATTTCATGGTGGTTCCAATAAATGTGTTTAAATTGAGAGACCCAGTATCCTGGTGACTTTAAGTATATATATATATATATATATATATAATTATATATAATACACATAATATATTATGTGTACATAATATATTATGTGTACATCTCCTGTGAATTCATTGTCTCAAAAATTCTACATACATGTAGGCACAGGCCAACATATAAACGATATTTTTATAAACGTGTACCTATCTATCATAATCTCAGCCATTTCTCGACTATCTCAATCATTTCTCGAGTTATTATTGCCCTAAAAGAACATTCAAGTCTCACTACACACTTAGCTCCCTTGAGACCCACGGTAGATAATTCTTACGCCTAAAATGTAGAAGTGTGTTCTTCGGTTTTAAATATTTTTAATAATTGCTGACAGATATGATTTTGTTGTTGCAGGTGAGATAAACAGAGTCTGAAATTGGATGTGCAGCTATTAGATGAAACTGCCACTAACAATATATGGCAGTGTTATGGGTGTTGAAGAAGAGTAGGAATATTGAACCAAACTCTGGAGTTAAAGCCCAAAATAGTGGAGGACACCACTTTAATTAAAAATAAAAAAATCTGGTCAACGTACCAGATTTTGTTCAGTTTTGTGCGAGCAAATGACTTGGTTACATAAAAAAGTAACGTTTAGCTTGGAAACTTCCTGTTTGGAATGGCCCTGTAAACTTTATTCATATAGGCCAACATAGTAAAAATAGTAAAAATGCACTGTGTAGTGAGACCTGAAGAAAAAATCTTAGTGCAATATACAATTGTACTGATCACATACATTTCACTTTAAAAATAGATTCCTAGATAATTGCTTTCTTGTATAACTGACCCCAGTTTAGCCTTTCATAGCAGTTCTAGGTTATTCAAAGTTTAACCATACTAGTAGCATTATGTAATAACACATGTGCGTAATAACACATGTGCTGATAAGCCTCTGTTGAGCTCCAGAATTGAGTAAATCCTGTAGCTGAAGTGTTAAAATTTATTTCAATATTGCTATTTTACTGTCAGAGTAAAATGATTTGTGTAATGAGTTGTTGTCTACTCCACTATGCATGATTACAGAACCGCTATAAAGTTTTTGCATATTACTAACTGTTGATTACATTTTACCAATAATATGTTCAAACATATGATAGAATAACGAAAAAAAATGTTGAAAACTTAAAATTGTATTTAAATAACTATATATATGCTAGTAGTTCAACTAATACTGGATTAATACATTGAGAGGCTAATTTTAATGCTTGATAATTACTTCAAGATTGCCATGTGTCGCTTTAAATTGAGTGACAAAAACAATACCACATTCAATTTTTTTATATTTTTTCAAAAAAATATTCCATATTATATTATTTTTATGAAGATTTTGTTCTCATCCAGTTTTATGTATTGCACCTGCTGTATTGTTTTAGGTGTTATTTTTAATTATTGGCAGTTGCCAGAAAAAAAATCATGGCACCAGCAAAATATGGATTGTTTACAACATAATTGCCAGAAATTCTGCAGGTGAGAAGGTTTTGAGTGATGTAAATAGAGGGTGGGCCTGAAATTGTCATTCCTGTTTGCGCCTTTAACCAATTTTTGTTGGTGTGCCATAAAAAACAATTCAACACAATTCATTTAATATTTTTGACCTAGAACAACAACTACAAATACCAATAGAATATGTATTTCACTAAAGTACATTAGGAAAACAGAGTAACCGTTATAACCAGTCATTTCAGATAGTTAGGTAATTATCCAGATACTTATGATTTCATTAAAGGGACACACAACAGTCTTGATTGTTTTAAAACTCATGGTGTGAATTAATAAACGTTCCATTATAAAGCTTTTAGCTCTACTGGTCAAAGTCCTGATAAGCTATGGGATGGCATTTTGTCTGTGCAAGTCCCTTGTCATCATCCGTCTGTTAGTTTTCTGTTGTTAACACTCTAGCTCTTTACAGCTGATCTTAACCAAACTTTTAAAATGTTCTGTTTTGTCAACTTACCAAGTGAGTGCTTTTCAATTGCTTCTTCAGCCAAAGATGTAAAAGACTCATAATGATCAGTGCCTTCATGAGATTCATTGTCTTCCAAATGAAAGTGGCAAGCAACTTTTTAAATGAATGAAGTAGTGGTACTATGTTATTTGTAATGTATGCTGTTAATATAATATGGGAGGTGTGTTCTGCATTTGTTCTTATTGTTTTGTCAATATATTAGATGTTTTATTTAAAATACCACTAGAATGAAAAATGTTCTATCCAAAACTAGTGCACAGAGTACCTCCAACAGTTGAAGAATTTGCAACATAAACAACCAATTTAAAGGCGTAAGAAGTGTGAATCAGTTACAGAATTGTCATCATGGTTATCTTTTTATTTATTTTTTTACAAAATTCAATATATCTTAAAGGGGTTGTTGCACTATTCTGGAACTAGCTTCATTTAAACGGGTTTTAAAAAACAAGGAAAAAGCTGAAATAATTATCAAAATATAATCAATACAAGAGATATGATCACATCGCTATCCCCAGATGTATTTACATACCAAGTTTGGTATCTCTAAGTGTTATAGTATTGAAAATACGGTCCGGACAAGCATTTTCTACGACAGAGGTCGTCACAGGTCAAGGTTATAGTGACCTTATTTTGGTACGCGACACACCGCTATCATACCAAGATGTATCCACACACCAAGTTTGATATCTCAAAGCCTTATATTATTGAAAATATAGCCCGGATAAGCATTTCGGACGGATGGACGGACGGACAGACAGACGGACAGGGTGCAAATCTATAGTCCCCGCCGGGACCGGTGGGGGACTAAAACGCAGCCGAACTCAAAATTAGAAAAAGGGTCGTATAACCTCAGCGCAATGGCACTGTAGGTCAGCACTAAACCACAAGCTGAAACAAATGCACAACTTTATTAATTAATGAAGAGATGACATATGATGAAGTGCTGAAGACAGGATAACTCACTTCGAGCAATCAGTACACAATGCAACCTACTGGTTAGCTAATTGTTCTGCATTCAGGCACCAAAACAGTGCCCAAATTGACAATACTTGACAATACTTGACAATACTTAAAACAATTGCCCGAAGTAATTCTTACAGTGAAATGTATCAAGACGTTTGGCAGAATCTCAATTAGATTCACCAGCAGACATTCAAGGTTTTAACTTTTTAACTGTACTGTAAGAACAAAAACATACTGAAGTTGATTTAGTTATGCAGACAGTTTATGACATCAGTTATGATATGCATTAGCTTAAGATAAAAAACAGTGTTGGCTGGGAATGTTGATCTCAAAGCTAATTATTCACTAACAAGGCCTAAGGCATTTGTATTTAATTTAGAATTTAGAGAAAATAAAATCTTTTTGGTGTGTTCCAATGTTAAATTAAGTTGAAAATAGGATGTATTCTACTTAGATTACAAAACATGTATTTCAATGTGTAAGTGAGCTTTATAAAACAGTTTTAGTAAATGTTGATGCTTTCTTTTTTAGGTTCACTTGTCATTCCTTTTCGTTGGACATACTCATGAGGACATTGATGTGATGTTCAGCAAGCTGTCTAAAAAGCTTCGCAAAAACAGAACTGAGACTATTCCAAGGCTGATTTACCTTAGGATCTACAATTAGGTTAGAAGGTCTGGTGTATATAAAAATAAACTGGGTCATTCCTGATCTAAACAAAATGTCAAAACACACAAAAGTTAAACCACTGCATTTTAGTTTTACCGTGATTCGACAATAGTAAAAATGCAGTACAAATCAGAGCAAAATATGACATGGAAAACATCAGAACATCTTGGATTAAAATATATTCCACCTGGTCAACCCAAAGTCTTACTACCTCCACATTTCTGTAAAATAAAATTTGAAGAAATTGGCAAAAACATAGCGAGAGTTGAATATCTTTTTAGAGAACAATCGATGACATCATGGTGGAGGAGATTTCTTTTGGTACATAAGGACCTTTCAGTTGACAATAGTTAAAACAGTAATTATGCAAAACAAAAGGAGCATTGTGGATATTGCCACTGTTACCAAAACAAGACTCCAGTAGAGAAGAGGAAAGGGAACCAATAATTCCTGAAAGACTACAAGGAATCCTTGACCAAGAACTTGAGGATCATGATGTAAGCTTTTCAGTTATCTTTCAAAATTTACAAATTTCAAATTTGGTTTAAAATATTTATATTAGATGTACAGATAAAAGTAGCCAAAATGAAACACTAATGACATTTTTCACTATTATTTTGTAATGTGTACTGAACAAAGATCATTATGTCATGGGTGTGGCAAACATTTGATTTGATTTGATAATGTCAATTTAATGGCAATTGCTTGAATTGTTTTGTCATCATTTATTTCCATTTATAACTTTTTCCAGTAATATTTTTTATTTTAATGAAAATAATAGATCCTATTTTTCTTTGTGAATTAACTACAAAAAATGTTTTACAGGATTGTATGGAATGTTATGATGAAATAAGACAGAGTATGTTTTCTGAAAATATAAACTGAAAAATAGAATTATTATAGGGTATTAAATTTCATCGAGTTGAGAAATAAATGTCTTGTGAATTTTACCTTTCCAGAACACATGTACACTGATTTTCCTAGTTGCTTCACATGAAGGTACAGACAATACTCCTTCATAGTGCATACTCCGGCATTACTAGGACGATTTCGAAATAAATTTGCCGCGTCACATCCCACTATTGGGATGAACAATGTGCTGAAACCCGACTGTAGGAGAGTTACAGAGTACATCCATTTCCAATTTATTCACAGAAATCAAGGCAAATTATCTCAGTTGTATGTGTTTAATGTTGATTTATTCTGGTCATCATCAATAATATGTTACTTTTGTTCTTTTCCAGATAATAGTTAAAGTAGCAAAGCTTCCTGCACGAAAGACAAACAAAAGGGCAAACTGAAAATAAAGGCAAGAAAGATCAAACACAGAAAAAGGTACAATCAGTGTCATTTGTAATGTGTTTGGGCAAACCTGCATATCTTATGTTCTGTGATGGGGAAAATGTATGTAATACAATTGAAACAATATTTTACTTAAAGGGGTTGATTCACTTGCAAAGAAACATAAATGCCGACGGCCAACTTTGAATGATGACATCAACGCGCCTTTTTACCATATATGGAATAGTGACAAAATGTCTTTTAAAGCAAAGAAAATCACTGCACATGAAAAATAAGCGTAAAATGTTTACATGTGCCATCTGTATATTTAGTTTTTAATCAGTTTGCTGTGATTTTAAAATGGGTTTTGGCTATATGCCATTTATAGTAAAAAGGCACGATGACGTCATCGTTCCAAGAAGGCAGCGTCCATTTATGTTCTTTGCACATTTTCAATTGGTCATATATTTTTTATTTCTCATGGCATTTTGATATTTCTTTCATTTTTTTCGAGTTTTTCAGAGCCCTTTTAAAAAAATCATGTTTGAAAATAATGCATCAACCTCTTTAATACTCATTTGGTCAAAAACAAATTAGGGTGATTCAACACTTTTTTCGATGTTAGAGCGAAGTTTAAAATGTCTTATCGTATACTATTTGTATTACTGAGCGTCGTAGACACAGCTTTCAATCTTCGGAAAGGTGTTTCAGGCGAGTATGAGCACTAGTTATAGGTTTTGTTGCTGTTGTTTATTCAACTACTATTAAATTGTTGTCTTTACATAACATGTAATTACTATTGTATTATTACATATATAATGTTGCAACATTTGCCAATTGTAAATACTCTGTAACAGTTATATATAGCTAAATGTCTATATATAAATATCTAAGTACATAAAAACATACTTAATAAAACTGTTAAAATATCCGTAAAATAAGTATCTGAACTGTTAAAAATTGAATAAATGTAAAAGTTAATATAGTTAAAAGTGAATGTAATTTTCTTGACTCATGTACTATTTTTCTCAACTATCATTAATAATATGTAAATAGTCGTTTCCTATTAGTTCCGTCATCATGTTATGTATTTATACATGTATGTTATTGCTGTAATTTGCTCTGTCTGTTCACTGATTTGTGAAATTAAGCAGTTTGAAATAAAGTTTGAAAAGTTAAAGTTTTCAAATTATGGTTTTAATTACATCAGCTGATATTTTAGTGTCTTGTGTTATTGCATTAATTTAAATATTATTTTCTTCTTCAGTAAAACATCATGAAGTGACACAGAGAATTCTGCATAGCTACGTGTTTTATCAATACGACCTTAACTGTGAAATTGTTTACCTTCTGATCTTGCTCATTCAGATGTGATTCGGTGTGTTCGTGGGCAAGACAATTTCCCTTAGCCTCGTCCATCGGATTGGGACATAAAACGGGCGGTCCCGTGTATCGGTCTATCCTCCGAGCACGTAAAAGAACCATAGGAATCTAGTCGATAATCATGAGAGTAGGGCACGGTTCCCGGATTCCTGTGTATCCTTCCCCTCTCTCTGGGGCGGTTCTAAATAGCCTATACTGTGTTGATGAGCCGTTAAACAACATTCAATTCAATTCTTTCGGATGTGTGAATCTTTGCATAGCTTATTTTGGACTATTTTGTACATCATTTCTTTATTTATGCACTACATACCTCCATGTTTAATTACTTGCAATGTGTTTGGATGTATTTGATTTTATCCTTTATCGCATATTACTGGTGTATGTCATGTAAATATCTCAATGTTAGATTGCAATTCCAGAGTATCATGAATTTATTTATATTATTTAACCGGTTTCTATTTCATGTAAGATTAATTAAATGAGTTGTGAATTATTTTAATTATAAAGAGCCCTTTGGTGAGTTAAATAATTCATTACACATCTCAGAAATCTAAAAGGAATGGCGACGAGTTTAAGATATTTTTTATCACATGACATTGCATTCATATGTGTAAAAGAACAATTTATATGAATATAAAACCGCCATAACCTCTGACAAACTTTAACGCCAAAAAGTCATGTGACATCATAAACTCATGTCCCTAGCGCCAAAATGTCATGTCACAAAAAACATTTTATGTCAAAGATTTTGATATTTCTCTATTTAAAAAACGGCATTTTTCTGCAACTATTAAACAATTACAAGCCAACTTGTATAACATTATTTAGTTTGAGTTGTTGGTAAATAATAAGTCAACAAGAATTTGTAATATATAAAGAAATTTAAGTTAACAATATGAGCATAGTGTTACAGATTTAATGCATGTTAGATCAACCAATCGAACTTTTCCCAGGTTGTATTACACAAGTACATACAATAGCTTATAAGAAATATTTGTTCGTTGCGTCTAACAAAGTAAGTCATGTGATAAAATAAGTTATTCTATTTATTATGCTATTGTGCATGAACTTCCTTCCTACAAAATCATTTGTCTTACTAATGGTTCTACTTTGATCATGTTGATAGGCTCCTACTTGAATATCCTTAACTTTTAATTGTATACATTTTTCTTTCTATTTTGAATGCAAAAAAAACAGTGCAAACCTCAAAATAATTGTTTTTATTAATGGACAATGTTTTGCTCAAAGTAGCAGCTGTGACTGTGGAGGTGTCCTGCAGCATATTACATCATACAATATATGGCTAAAATGTGTTTTAGGAGTTCTTAAATGACATTTGACTCTTATGCAGGGTTTTAAGGTGTTAAAAAAACAACGATAGTCTTGGCAGAGATTATTGGTTGACATGTGTGAGAAAAATATGTTGAAAATGGATTTGGATATACATGTATATGGATGAACAGCACGTACAAGACAAAACGAAGATGAGTTTTAAATCAAAGTTATTACAAGTCCTTAATGTAAAGGTCGTTCATTCATGTAAATAATATAACTTTAGAATATTTGATATATAGAGGATCTTACATGAGTACTCATTCATTATTGAATTTATTAAACAAGTTGGCAAAATGATATAATGCGAGGATAATGCCGAGCATTATATCATTTTTGCTATCGAGTTTAATAAATTCAGTAATGAATGAGAACGACTGTTGGATTCTATTTATCACATAACTCACATATCGACTTTTATTGCATTTTGTCTGTCGCTGTGAAACTGAAATAAACCGTTGGAATTGGGAGCATTATCGATTTTTTGACAGTGCATACTAGGTTTATTTGCATACTTATATAATTATATAACTAATTATATATGACAAATATAGAATGGTGTTATTCCACTCCCACATCATGAGTTATGTGATAAATAAATATGTCTTTTGCTTTGATTTGAAATTTACCTTGATGTTAAAGTTGTATAAATGAGGTTAAGAAGGTGCCTAACTGCATTTAAAACTTCGTCACATCAGTTAGAAATGGGGACTGTAGATTGGTGATGGATGAAATATCTATATATACTTAACGCCATTAAAATGGCAAGTTTTTTTTAATATTTTTGTTTGTTTATTTGTAATTTAAATGTCTCCAAGATCGATTGTAGTGTTATGTACATGTTAGAAATTATCCACATTCCCTATAATTCTGGTGACCGATCAAATTCATGTATTGAAAGAAGTAAAATCGAATTATGCAAAAATCAGTGCACACAAACTTGCGTTTTTAATCCTAAGTTCACTTGAGTGACTGGTGAATGTATTTTTTTGGAAGTGCCATCCCCCATTAGGTGTTTAAGTCTCAGACCTAATCAATTTTATTAATATGTCTGTGCTTAAATGAAATACTCCTAACAGCTTGAAGAGTATTCATTTTATCATTTTTTGTTCATGATCATTAAAGGTCTTCATCATGGCCCTGCATTGTTTCAGGTACCATCTCGCTCACATCGTTAGAGCAGTGGCAGAAAAACAATAAACATGGCTCCAACGTAAATGGAGTGTCTACAATAGAATTTGCAGCAACTCTGCAGTTGAGGTTGAGAAGGTTCTAGGCCCATTCTACATATTTTATCTCAATGTACATGGAGGATGAGCCTGGCATGTTCATTCCTGTTAGGAGCCATATAACCTTTCATGTGTTGGTGCGCCTTAAAACCAAATTCCATTCAATTCACCATTGCACCATCGTAAAATTGCAACCATGTCATTATTAGGAGTAAGGCAACATTTTAGTTAGGTAGGTTTTCTAAAGGAATAACTGCATAAATATTGTGTCTGTTGTATATAAATATTTTCAGTATATCAGAAGGAAATATGCATGTATATATGTACTAGTACTTTTAGATATTTGAGTTTGTGTTATTTGAAAAGAATCCCACTGGGAGTGCGGAAGTGTCGATTCTTATGGATGGTGCGAGTATTACAGTACTGGTTCTACCCAGGAAAAACGGGTGGTCTGCCTCCAGCACAAAAAATCGACCGTCATATATAACCTTACATGTGTTGAAAATGACGTAAAACATCATACAAACAAACAAACAAACAAACAATTTGAAAACAAAGGACGTGCACATATGCATGTAAAGAAATTCAATGCTAGAACATATCTAAAAAAACAGTGTACATGTCCAAAGCATTTAGTTATAGATTGCTGTATTATATGATGGTCCATACATATCTCTAATATTAAAAAGTTTTGCAATGTGGGAAAGAAATGTATGGCTTTATATTATTTCAATTTCATTATTTTAAAGCAACACATTCATTGACCGGTAAATGTTAAAGGAACACATTCGTTGACCTATCTTAGTATTGATAACCAAGATTAATTACCACTATTATGTATTGATATGGTTAAATTTATCCATATGTGTAATATTTCATGCACTTGTATCCCGGTATTAGGCTTACATTAAATGAATTGAAATTAAATATTAAAAAGGTTGTCAAAGGTTATACCAGGAATATAAATATGCTTGAAATTCTCAATTTGTTTTCAATACTTGCCATTTACGAACTATTTTGTTTCTTGACATTTTTTTTTTTTTAATTAATAACAAATGAAAAATATGGACCTCTCTTATTTAGCTTGATGAGAAATTTCTCTTGAAGCATTTTAGGCATGAATAGAAATTTCTCCTGTAAGGTTTTAGCTGGAAGAGAAATTTCTCTTGTAGCGTTTTAGCTTGAAGAGAAATTTCTCTTGTAGCGTTTTAGCTTGAAGATAAATTTCCCTTGTAGGGTTTAAACTTGAAGAGAAATTTCTCTTGTAGTGTTTTAGCTTGAAGAGAAATTTCTCCTGTATGGTTTTAGCTTGAAGAGAAATTTCTCTTGTAGGGTTTTAGCTGTAGGGTTTTAGCTTGAAGAGAAATTTTTCTTGTAGCGTTTTAGCTTGAAGAGAAATTTCTCTTGTAGCATTTTAGCTTGAAGAGAAATTTCTCCTGAAGCATTTTAGCTTGAAGAGAAATTTCTCTTGTAGGGTTAGCTTGAAGAGAAATTTCTCTTGTAGGGTTTTAGCTGTAGGGTTTTTAGCTGGAAGAGAAATTTTTCTTGTAGCGTTTTAGCTTGTAGAGAAATTTCTCTTGTAGCATTTTAGCTTGAAGATCTCCTGTAGCATTTTAGCTTGAAGAGAAATTTCTCTTGTAGGGTTAGCTTGAAAAGAAATTTCTCTTGTAGCATTTTAGCTTGAAGAGAAATTTCTCTTGTAGCATTTTAGCTTGAAGAGAAATTTCTCTTGTAGCATTTTGGCTTGAAGAAATATTTCTCTTGTAGCATTTAAACTTAAATAGAAATTTCTCCTATACGATATACACTGAAGCGAAAATTCTCTGATATGAATGACCTAGTTTCTACTTAAACTGCAATATAGGCCATTTGATAGGGTAAAGGAGACAACCCGGATTTCTCCTTTTATTTTGGAGTGTGTTTCTTGTAGCCCTTGGTGAGAGGTGGAACCCTATTGTTTTGGCGTGAATAGTTTAATGGTTAAAGTCTTTATGACCTCGTTTGGCAAAACGCATTCCGCGTGATGACTTCATAAAAATTAATACGTACATTGCCGTTGGTCAGAGAAGGAAACTTCCTGATTTTTAGGTCAAAGGTCAAGGTCACCAGTGGAAATTCCAAGTCATAACTCCAGGAATATAATACCTGCAATAATGAAACTTTGTAGACACATTGCCCTTGGTGAGAGGAGGAAACGTATTGCGTTTGGTTTCAGTAGGACATCAAGGTCACATTAACCTGACAGTGACCGAATCCTGAGAAAAATATTCACCACTGTAACTTGTAACTGTTAGACCTACAATTTTGAAACTTTACAGAACTAGTACCCGTGTTAAAACATAATGGTCCGGGTGGAAGTCAATGCCACAATGCTTTTCCCACTGGAATACTGTATAAATGGTATTACTTGGAAATGTACAGATCCACTGATAGATTTCGCATTAACCACTTCAGTTCTTCTCTCTTTATACTCAATGACTTTGTTCCATGAATAACACATGTGTGATTGATGGTGTCTACACACGAATCATCATTGAAGTCGCAATAGTAGCAGAGGTACTGGTGCATGTTAAGTGTTTTAGCTGAAATGAGAATGAATTCTTATTTAATACAATAAAACGTTTTCAACTGTATGTTTCTAAATCCAAAATTGTACTGAATATTAATGAAATATAAGCATTTTGGTAATTTGGTATTCACGTCTACTTGTAATGTTGTATAAAAAACTATAACTTTTTCAAGATTAAACTGTCGCACATGTGTAAAAGTACTACAGCAAATTGCAGCGCTTATAAAAAGAAACTGCCACATCGTTTTATCTAAGGATTTAAAATACATTTAACTGGCATGAAATTAAATTATTGTGTAGTTTACTTACCTACAGTACCTAAACATAAATTGAGATACAACATTTCACCTTGTGGATGATCGGAAATAGATATTAAGAATGTATTTCAAAATTTGTCAAAATATGGTGTACACAGTGTGATTTGCGGGTATGTAGTTAATTACTAACAATGACAAATGCATAGGACAAAACTAAAGCAGATTCCATTTGTTAAAATTACAATACTTACGATTTGACGCTACGTCATTGTTTACATTTTGTCTGCTCATACGTCATACGATTCACCGGTGATCGCAACAACACCGTGTCTAGTTATACTAAAATACAGGTTACGTATTCGCACACTGTATAGAGCAATAACCTGGTGGGGATATCTTTATTTACACTGTCCCGTTTTATTGGGATGACAATAGGGTAATAGTGAGGTTTGGTCCACCTAGAACATGGTTTAAACCCCCAGCAGTTTGTTTCTATGCTTGCTTTTGGTTTACTGTCGTCCTTGAATGCTACATTTCCTATTTGACTTATATCATTATCTACTTTTAAACTTTCAGTTTAAATTACGTTTCTGCTAAATAAGGTTACGTGTTTTTGGTATGGTTGCTTGAGTGCAGTGAAATGTAATATCGTCTAAATAATATTTAGGTGATATATTTAAAGCAACTCTATACACTTAAGTTAATATTTAATTGCACCATACTTGCAGTCCGATAGAGGCATTGATTGTAATTATTGTCCATATTATCTGAATGCGTAAGGTTACTACTGTCATCTGTTGTCATAGTTCTATAAAACAAACACACGTATTACTGAAAAGATCACCGCAACTTAAGCATGTTAAGTCAAGAAGTTATGAGAAAAGTAATGGATAGTCATCTTATACATGTGTATCGTAATAAATGTATGATTATTATCTTTTGATGTATACTTTTTTAAAATAATGTTTATGTGAATGCTGTTGAACCTTGATTAACCCGGATACATTTAATATTACTAAATACAAATCAGTCCTGCGACGAGTGACATACCTTTTTGATTCACATATATTTGTTTGTGTGCGTGGTGGGGTGGGACTCTTTCATTAGTTATAAACGTGTGTCATAACTTGCTGAAGCTATTTCTAGAAGCAATCAGTTACAAATGGACAACATTACGTTATGAAGTATTGGACAGATGCAGAAACGATCAAACGACCTAGCACTCATTTAAATCAACATATTTCTTGATGTATCGTTCACACACAACGCTTACTCACTTAAGCACCATAACGTGTTATCTATCTATTAATATTTGCTCTCGATATATTTTTATTCTTCTATCTACTAATATTTACCTAATAGTGTTCCATGATAGCAATCTGGAACAGGCAGCTTATATAAAAACATCGAACATTAATAGTTTATCAATGTAGTGTTTTCATCTAATTGTTTGACGTTCATTTTTGTATGCCATTATTGTGTGAATAATTATTGAGCTATTTTTAATTGATTTAGTTATATAAAGCGCAAATAAGCTCTGTTTAGCATTGAATAAAGCGCAAATAAGCTCTGTTTATCACTGAATAAAGCGCAAAAAGCTCGGTCCAAACATTGAATTATGTTTAAAATCTCTATTTCGCTTCAAATTGTAAGTCAAATTACCCCCACCCACTTTTGATACATGTTTATGAATTCAGTTTAATCAATATTTTTTACATTATATATCACTAATTTACAACCTTTCTACGATGATTTAAATGATATTATTGTATTAAGTAGAGATTTTTAGGATAGTTAATGAAATGATGTTAATGAAATGATGTACTATGCAACGTTCAGTCAAATACATGTATTTGTTCAGTGATGAACACGTCGAACCTGAAGTATAAGCCTTCCTCACAGTAACGAAAACATCAATATTATTACACTTTTCTGATATAGACACAAATACTTCAAAGGATTCCCGAAAAAAGAGCGGTTTGACTCTTTTCATAACATTTAATTTAGTCTTTTATTTTTAGGTGCATGCGCTAATTCAATACTTATTATGATTAAACATTTGAATTATGTATTACATATAAAGACATGAATTAAAGCTAAAAAAAGTAAATTACAACACAACGTTTGATAAGTTGTCTATTTCAACGCTTTTTATTAGCAATATATTACATAATATAGCATAAAATATAAGATTACATTTTTTTGTACACGCTTGCACATAATGATCGGTACCCAGAGTATCACTACTACTTCAAAAAAAACTATAAGCTCTTGAACAATGGGAAGACGCCTGGCAAATGACATTTAACACAGCTACATGTACATGTACAGTTATCAGAGCCACCAGCTGATCAACACATCAGCTACATGGCCACACACTTGAAGTAGTGGACAGTAGCACGTACATTGGAGTAACTTTTTACGAAGACCTCAAATGGAAGCTCACGTCGAGGGTCCGGGCACATGTTCTCCCGAATGTTTTGGATGTCGTGCATGGAATAAACGTTTAATATATATACGAGGGTGCTTCAAAAAGTTCTGTCACTAGGCATATATCCTTTGAACTGGATATTACACTGAGATAAAGTAGTGTATTTATAGTACTACTGGGTTCGCTCTCTTAAATGCCACAACAAAAATGAAACATTTCCGGTTATTTATACCCCTGAATTACCTCCCCCTACCACACCTTTTGGATACTAGCATCTCTGAAAATGTACTTGTTAAAAAACGTTGTAAATATTATTTGAATAATTCTATACTTTTAAATTTTCTTGTACGCCATCTGTTGTTATTCGCCCATAATCCGGGAAAATGATTGTCGAGAATTCGGAAAGGTCTTGCTGCAA
The DNA here is from genome assembly GCA_037043455.1 of Cyrtodaria siliqua. Taxonomy (NCBI): domain Eukaryota; kingdom Metazoa; phylum Mollusca; class Bivalvia; order Adapedonta; family Hiatellidae; genus Cyrtodaria; species Cyrtodaria siliqua. Next base: position 119,276 of record JAWPHD010006216.1, on the reverse strand, counting down.
AACCAGATATGAGTGAATGCATATCCCTTAATTTTAGCAGAAATAACACTGATTTTCTTCATTTTGTTTACGGAAATGTTATAATATCTTTTAAATGTCGTAATTATTTTCATAGTATTAATATGTTTTCATATTTGTTTACAAATCCTAGTCCTTCAGTGTTTAAATTTCATATTCAACACATTATTGTAGAATTTTGTACAATGTTTAGTGAAAATATTGATCATCCACAAACGCTATTTCAGAAGACTGCCCTTCCATTTAATGTCCATTTATCATTAAATTAATTTTACACGTTAGCTTAAAATGTTAATTTCTAAGACAATGCCTTTTCAGCTACCATGCTTAAATTCTAAATCTTGTAATGCACAGATATAACTGGTAATGTATGAGAAATGTCAAAGGTCTTCGACAAGTACTTAAAGAGAAATAGGCATTTAAAAAAGTAACAATTAACATACCTGAAAAAACTCAGGACGAAAATGCGTCAGTATGTATAAGTGATGTGTATTAAATGTTCCATAACTTTCGTCACACAAAAGATACAGCATACATTTTACCATCAATGGAATGGTATTAAAACTCTCTTTCATTTGGTATCAAACATCAACACTCACGAGCACATAATTGTTAAAACGCGTTAGTGACAGAACTTATTGAATGACCCTCGTATATATATATATATATACTAGTCAAAATTATTAAGTCACCACATAAGAGTATGTCAATAATATGCTCATTGTTTTGTGTATTTCACCCTCTAATACGGATGAACTGCAAAATAACGAGTTCTCTGAGAGCATTTACATGGTTGCAGGCTTTTTATTCGGGGTGTTTTCTTAGAAATAAAGTATAACATTTATACATTTGGGTACAAAGGATTTTGTTAATTACTTCGAATTAGTTAAGCTTTCGATGTTCCTAATTCTAAAATATGCCACTAAAATTATGTTGACATTATGTTTTACTAGCTTTGACACTACAAATGCGTTTGGAAAAGAAATTTTCGAAATATTTAAGGTTAACGCTGAATTACAGCTACTGATTACAAACGATATTCAATTAAAAGGGAGGTAATTTAGGATTATCCATGTGTTATTAGTCATAAACGGAACATCTGCAATAAATGGGTCAATATTGTATGTGTTTCTATGTTGTTTTCTACCACTATTAACGTTTATATCTTTAAGCGGACTTCGATTCATGTTATGTATTATATCAACACATATCATGTGTCCATGTAAAGAGAGGGTAACTCTCAAAAGATGTAAAAATTTAAACAAAAACTAAATATTTTACCAAAACAAAATAGTTATCAAGCAACTATTCTAAAATATATTTGATATAAGAAACTTAGTTAAGATACAAACGTGAGTAATTAAGACTTTTTTCAGTGTATATCACAAGTGAAACTATGTAAACGTTGAAATATTCATTAAACATAAAAGTAATGCATTACACAAAACATTTAGAAAACACACGTCTGCTGTTTACACTCATTAGCATGCGTATATCATGCATCTATATGTTCCGTTGATACCCTAGTATATACTGAAATGCGTTTGTTTTATTGTTTATTTATTTGTGTTGGTAATTACAGTCGACAAGGATGACTCAGTTTTTATCAAACATCTTACATTTTATAGGGTTCACATATTACGCGTTCACCTACATATGTTTAACTTTATCACCAGCGTATTAAGATAACGAGATTTCAAATATTTCTCACGCTTGTATAGTCAATGCGCTTTGTTAGTCAACGTAGTTTTAGTTGTCTATCGGTGACACTGCATTACAGCTTTACTCATTAGGTCACGGTAAACCTTCAGAACTGTATTAAAAGAACACTGACGACATGGACATTAATTTTAATGGAAAGCAAGCGTTGGTAACTGGAGGTGGAAGAGGTAAATTAACTTTACCTTTGTTATTATATGCGACTCTAGCACATATTATAACATAACCATGTGCTAGGAATAACATAATGGTTTTGTTATGTGTATATATAACTCATTTGACGTTAACATGTTCCATAAGTTAGCAGTGATTATCATTTTCACCCTAAAACAAATATTGTCTTCTTAGTAGTTTGCTTTAATAGTGTTTTGCGAAATGTTAGCACATGTGGTGGTCGCTTGTTTGTACTAGAGGCAGACCACCCCAATTTATCCTGGGTAGAAACAGTAGTGTATACATCCCACCATCCATAAAAATCGGCACGTACTCTCTAGACAATTCGAGCTCCAAGTGGGATTTGAACCCACAGCGGTGAGAGGCGAGAACGTTGTAGACGCAGTGTCTTCACTATCGCGACCACGGAGCGAAAAACACATATTGGAATTCTATCATAAATATCAGCCCAACGCCCAGTGTAGTATACCATTGAAGGATTATTATGTTCACATCAATGGCTCTGCATTTCAACTGTGTTGCGCATGTCTGTAATTGTAATATATTCAGTACGAGTGTTACTACCAAAGTATCCTCCTACAGACGTAAGAACTTTAATTAAAAGTAAGTTTAGAAAGTTCAAATAAAACATCATTCACAGGAATCTTAATTATAACTAAATACATGTAATTGTGTTTACTGACAAGTTGACTTTTGAATATTGTTCATTCTTATTGATTCGAATACAACCTCATAAACTATCTCCGTTTCTTTTTCAACCCGGTGCGTCACAATGATAACGTATAGCCTATTGAATTGATCAATGACGAGTATAGTATTGTCCAACAAAGAGTGTTGTATTATCCAGTGACAAGTACCATGTTATGTCCACCAACGACGTGTAAAGTATCATCCACGGACTGCGTGTTAGGTATCGTCCAACGACGACTCGTAGTATTGTCCAACAACGACGTGTCTGATACAGCTCACCATAGGGTTCGGGAAATATCGTCTTTCAAAGTCTCTCATATTTACTATGTTGGCCTTTATGAATACAGTTTACTGAGCCACTCCGAACATGAAGTTTCCAAGCTAAAAGTTACTTTTTTATGAAACACATTCATTTGCCCACACAGAACTGTACAAAATCTTTTTTTTTAAATTGAGTGGTATCCTCCAGTGCACTATTTTGAGCTGTAATTCCTACTCTATTTCAACGCCCATACAACTGTCATATTATGGTGTCAGTCACGTCAAATAGATGCACATCCAATTTCAGACACTTTTCATCTCACCTGCAAGAACGATAAACATATCTGTCAGCAATTACTGAAAATATTTAAAACTGAATAACACACTTCTAATTGTTATGGCGTAGGAATGATCAAGATTTATCCTACCGTGGGTTTCAAGGGAGCTAACTGTGTAGTGTGTACATTTTAAACTTTACTTTTTTTGTTAACAAGGCCTGCTAAGTGCGACTACAATAGCTTTTGCGTCCATTGTAAACCCAGATCAGCCTGCGAGTAACTCGCAGGGCGATCAGGGTTGAAATGTCCGGCTGCTCATCAGTCATTTCTTCAAAACAGCCCTTTGTAACATCAATGGAATGGTCTAAATTTAAAGAAAGGACAGTCTATTATACATTCATAGCTTGCTAAGGGTGAAGTACACTACATCGTTGTAACTGTTCTCAGTTGTATATCGCAAATATAAAGCATCGTCATATCTAGTGCATACAACTCTATCAACTTCATCTCCTTCAGATTAAATACAATAACGATACATGAAGTAAGTCGTCCACAACAGAATATAAATAAATAAGTCTCCACCGTAGTATTTACACAGTCATATGAAATACAGCATATCATATTGTGACCATTCAGGAAGTACTTCCGGGTCGAAGGGTGCTGAAATAGTTTCTTGAAAGAATCCAAAGTTTCTAGTTTGCATGTGTTTTTCCCAAGATTAGTTTCTATTTAATTGTAAAATATAACCTGAGGTTAAAGTAGTATGTCTGTTGTCATGAGTAGTAAGTATTTTACTGTGTTTGATAGGATTATTTCTTTGGAGAGTATGAGCACAGAGGTTAGGTAGAGATGTGGTTTTGACAGATGTTTCAAAATTCGCATGGTGTGAATGAATGACGCGAAATGTTGAAAACTGAATCGGTGTTTTATTCCAGATATGGGACCGTTTGCTAGCCAAATGTGTTTAATACACAGAATAAAAGTGTATTTAAGCACACGAATGTTGTGGAATTTGTGACGGATCTCCAAATATAGCCTATATTGTGTTCAATGGGGGTGATTTTCACCGGTCTGACACCATATGCGGTGTGATAACAAGTTAACACGGTGTAATCATCACTAGCTATATTCAAGTTTACCATAATAGGTGTAAATGGCGTCCATAACACCGATACGACAAATTGCATGTACTAGTAGCATATTAATTTATCAACAAAACACAAACAAATGAAACAGCATATAAATAAGACACTTGCCCCAAATATCCAGTGTTATATAATGCCTGCCCCTTCCCACTCTTACAATATAGTGACATGGAATGTATACTTAATTTGTTCGCTTGTTCAGTTGCATCGAATTGCATCGCTCGATTGATTTGTTTGTTTGTTTGTATGGTGTTTTGCGTCATTTCCAACACATGTAAGGTTATATATGACGATCGATTATTTGCGGTGGAGGCAGACATCCCACTTTTCCTGGGTAAAACCAGTACTGTACACCTCCCACCATCCGTAAGAATCGACACTTCCCCACTTACACGTCGAGCTTCCAGTGGGATTCGAACCCGCAGCGGTGAGAGGCTAAGGTTTTAACATGAATAAATGATGATCAACATTTATGACAAGATAAATGGTTTCAATTTTGACATTGGTAAGTCTCCCCACTTATTCCCATAACAAAAACACTATGGGGGTATATGTTGCTCAACGTATTCGATTTCTAAGAGATTGTATTTGGGATGGGGATTATTTCATTCGGAACGTTACTAAAAAGCTAGTCCATCATAGCTACCGTTACCGTATACTTCGAAAAGCATTTGGAAAATAGACTAATAGTAACCCTCATCTCGTTTTGAAATATAAAGGTAATTAAAGAAGGATTATCTATGGTGGTTACAAACCTTTTAAGATGCTGTGCTATGCTGATGGTATGACTTATTTCATCGTTATAAAGCTTATTAGACAAAACTCATTGAACGAGGTTATGACCCTAGCATTTTGCGTGTTAAGAAGCTGACAACTTATTAATAAGCCTTTACCTGAAAGATAGGTAACGTTTCATTTTTGTATAGGGGCGTCCGTGGCCGAGTGGTTAACGTCTCTGACTTGAAATCACTTGCCCCTCACCGCTGTAGGTTCGATCCCTCAGGGGCCTAGGAATCTTTATGTGAGGAAGCTATCCAGCTGGCTTGCGGAACGTCGGTGGTTCTACCCAGGTGCCCGCCCGTGCACGAAAATTGCCCGGAGGGGCACCTGGGGTCTTCCTCCACCAATGGAAGCTGGAAAGTCGCCATATGACCTTAGCTGTTGGTGCGACTATAAAATCCAATTCAATTCAATTCATTTTTGTATTACCATGTGTCTTGTCGTTCCTTTGTCGGTTTATGTTATTGTTGTTCTGTTTGCCAAGTCATGCTTACTTGGTGGCTTGTGTTATGTATATTCATAAATATTACATTTCTATGGGTGAAAGATTGGGATTTCTCAGTGAAAGAATATTCATAATCGCTAAATATTAATAACTAACTCCGAACACAAAAACAACTAACTGCGAAATTGAGTTATGTTGGTGACGTCGACGTCATTCGCCGATAACGCTATATAAAGAGAATGATTCTGGTTAAAACCATGCATAATCTCATTAAAAATGTAATAAATAGATTATTTAACTGTTGTGATCGATTATATGGAAATCCTTCTCGCGATGGTAGGCGTGTGTTGTTTTTCGCCCACTCGTTTACGCTCGTTCGTGAAAAGAACCACACGCCTATCATCTAGAGAAGGATTTGCCTATAATCGATCCCAGCAGTTAAATAATCTCTATATATTCATACATACATGATCATAATTGTGTTAATGGTGCCTAGTGTGTTATAGGATATATCCTGAGAGGTGTACAATACTGGTTCTACAGGAGAAGTAGGTGGTCTGCCTCCACCACAACAAATCGACCGTCATATATAACCTTACATGTGTTGAACATGACGTGAAACACCATACAAATAAACAAACAAACTGTCAGGGGTTCCTATTTACACTTTCCGTTTACCTTGAATGACATTAGAGTAAGCGTGAGGTTTCGTACACCATACAATATGATGTAAACCCCTGTAGTTTTTCCACTGACCGTTCATAATACGATTGTTGCAATCCTAAATTTAGCAACTGCATTGAATGAACAAGCTGCACAAAACTTAACTACTGCTTTCACGGTACTTGTAACAAGCTGCACTAAACGTAACTACTGCACTAAATGTACTTTTAACAAGCTGCACTAAACTCAACACTTTTAAGACTAAATGTAACAACATACGCTAAAGGTGTTTGCACTAAATATAACAACGTCTGCACTAAATATAACAACGTCTGCACTAAAGGTGTTTGCACTAAATATAACAACGTCTGCACTAAAGATAAGACGATTGTTAACCTACACTACACTCAAGAGATATGAAAACGTAACACGGGTATTTCCGCTATATATTGTATGTGTAATATCCTGCTGTTAATCGAATGGAACATGGCTACGTTAGGCCTTTTCTTTCGGAGGAAAATACTAAAACAACACATAACACAGCTATTACTATTCCTTCAAAGTTTCATTATTGACAGAGTACGCGTTTGGCTTAAGCATGTGAGCAAACTTAGGATGCAAACTTTTGTGAGGAAATTCAATATTTATGAATTTCTGAATTTCTTGATAAAAAAAAGTGTACTGTGATTAAAACGTCTACAACATCACTGTTGTGTCCTTTCTCTAACCAACTGCTACTTTTTTTTACAAAACATCTTGAGATTTCTTTGGAATATTATGTGGAATTAAGTGTGCAGTATATACAATATATACCGGAAATTCCCGTGTTACGTTTTCATATCTCTTGAGTGTAAAGGTAACACTCTGTGCCCTAAAGGTAAAAACACATTATTCAATTTGGTACAATTCTTATAAGAAATGCAGCTTGCTCAGATAAGCATGCTTTAATATTAGCAGAATGATTACATAGTACGTGTATTCAGATTGGAAATTGGACCATATCATTTTGATAGAATAAGAAGCCGCAAAAAATAAATTATTGGTAGTTGTATTTTTACGTTCACTTGAAAAATAAAACCTGTCTAATTCCAAATAAACTTCACTTCATGAACAGACTCAATAAAACCGAGTCCGCTACTTTTATCTCTTGCTTGTGTTTGTTGCTTACAAAGGTTCCCCATTTAGCATGTATTAACATTCACACTAGCGTGCGGCAGCCGTAAAAAGTTGCCCGACTACAAATCAGAAGTGTTATTACTTGGGATCATTAAGCTCATTCTTTGTGGCTTTAAAGTAGAATATCGATTAAGCCGGTGCTAGGAGGTGTAAGAGAATGTGCACTATACATTACCTCTCATGAACAGATAAAACGTCTTCTACTTTTATCTCTTGCTTGTGTTTGTTGCTTCCAAGGGATCCCTTTTCGGTATTTATTTACTGTTCAAGTAGACGAAGCTAATGCGCGCTCTTCCAGTGTATCTGAATAGAAAATGGCTATTCCACTGCCATAAAATACACTGTAGGTAATTTTCTCTCTTGCACACTTTTATAATTATCATGCTTACACGGCACGTTATTGTTGGTAAATAATGTAAATATAAGAATTTAATCCTTTCTTTCTGTGTTTAATAAAATATAATAGTGTACTACAATAGCATGCAGATGGACAGATGTAGCAGGGGAGATTCTCAAATAGTTTAAAAAGGTCTAACATTTCATCAGAAGCCCATATCTAAAGCAGAGTTAGCTGTTATTTGCAGCTTTACTTACAACAACAGTCAATATCATATTTATACTTATACTGCCTATTAATGCTCCATTGTTTGTTAGAGAATATAACCATTATATACAATGTGCGAATATGTAACCTGTATTGTATTATAACTAGACACAGTGTCTATTGTTCAAAGCAGACGAAATTATTTTTAAAAAATCAAACTTAAAATTTGTCAAACTCACAAAATTAAACTTCCTTCAAATCCATTTCGAATGTTGGTTGTAAGTTTTATACGTAGTACGCTATATGACAATAAGCCGTGTAAATGTTGTGTTCCTGCACGATAAACCGGTTCTTCTATGTACATAAACACGCCCAATTTATTTAAGCGGGGTACTTTTTTGACGATGAAAGCACTTTTTAAATATATTTTTCTATGTTTTAAATGTTGTAAATACAGCTTAAGATGTATCTCTTCCTTTAATTTCAATATATTGCTTCCGAGTCGTGTCTTTAGGACGTTATCGAATAATTCATAATTATGAAAGGTTAGTGTTTGTTCATGTATTATGTTACCGATGCCTATGCTTTTTTGTGTGAACGCGACTGTTTCAACGTATACATAGTCAGTGTTGTATTCACCAATGCAACAAAGATATGACGTTATCTATATAATATGTGCATTTTATTGTTATATTGCCAAAGTGAGAGGAGAAATCCTTCTATTTTTGGGGTCAGTATTCATCGTCGCCTTGACCTTCGAAGGAAATAAACATTCCGGACAATAACTTCGAAACCATAAAACCCACACTCATGAAACTTCATAAGTATATTGTCCTAGTTGAGAGGAACCCTATTGTTTTGGGATCAATGGGCCAAAGGTCAAGGTCGCATTGACCTTATATGGAAATACACATTCCGCTAAATAACTATTAAATCATAACATTTCCACTCGTGAAACTTCATAGGTATCATCTTCGTTGGGGAAAGAGGAATCTTATTGTTTTTGGTCGGAAGTACAAAGGTCAAGGTCTCCATGACCATATATAAAAGTATAAATTGCGAGTTGAAAGCATAACATCCACACTAATGCAAATTTATAGATGTTCAACTTATAACGTAACACTTTTGTTTAAGATGTTATTTTTAAGCGAAAGGGATTTTCATAAAAATGCATGACATTTTGGATTAGGTGCATACTATTTTTCAGTTTTAAACCTATATGTATCTATTGCCGAATGTGTTCGAATTTTATCGCGATATTAAGAAATTAATATTAAAGATACGACAGTTTGGTCGTATGTTAGCGATGATTTTATATATTAACCAAAATAAGCAGTTTTTTCACATTTTGTAAGACAAAACATAAATAGCTTTTTTGTTGTATTATCTCATACCATATACAGATATCTTTGATCAAAATGTATATGTGATCATCCTTATTTGCAAATGTTTGTGTGTGTTAGCCCCTACATCTTAAATTATATAAGTTATATATTTGTTCTTTCTTTTCTTAAAAAAAAGTAATGAAACTTATTTGTTATAGAGGAGGAGATTAAAACAATGCCTGCTGATGTTTCAAAATAGAAGTTTTTATGAATTCAATCAATTTCAACGTTTTTGAATTTCATGTTCATTTCTGTTGAACTCTTGAAAACCGACAAATAGAAAATCATGTATATTCCAAATGTTTACGTTCAGACATGAAAATATCCGACTACTATAACCTTAAACAACAATTTACAAGCAGTTGTATTTTAAATTGTGTTGCAGTTATTTTTATAATTGAATATTTTGCTTCAAAACATCAATCTTCTACCATTTTTCAAAAAATACGGATGCATCCAATTAGGAAGCACATAAAAGTTCATGGTATAATGTTTTATATCGAAGGAATTATTACACTTGACATTAAAATCAACATATTAGACGAGAATGCCCAGATATTTGATAAAGTTATCAAATGAAAGTGTTACGTTATAAGTTGAACACCTCTTGTAGTCCTTGGTGAGAGGTGGAACCCTATTGTTTTGGCGTCAATAGTTTAATGGTTAAAGTCTCTATGACCTCGTTTGGCAATACGCATTCCGCGTGATGACTTCATAAAAACTTAATACGTACATTGCCGTAGGTCAGAGAAGGAACCTTCTTAATTTTTTGGTCAAAGGTCAAGGTCACCAGTGGACATAGTGTATCAGTGTTTTATTTTCATAAATAGGCCTTGAGCTTGGACCCCACATTTTTGATATTGTTACCAACTCAAAGGACAAATTCTACCATCACTTTTTGAAAAGAGCAATGTATGTTAATTACATTTTTCCATGATAGCAATCTGGAACAGGCAGATTATATAAAAACATCGAACATTAATAGTTTATTAATGTAGTGCTTTCATCTAATTGTTTGACGTTCATTTTTGCATGTCATACTTGTATGAATAATTACTGAGCTATTTTTAAAAGATGCAATTAAGTTTACAATTCATTTAGTTATATAAAGAGCAAATACGCTCTGTTTAGCATTGAAATCTGTTTAAAATATATATTTGCTTCAACTTGTAAGTCAAATTACCCCACCCACTTTTGACACATTTTTATGCATTTTTTGGTTTAATCAATATTGTTTACATTTTATATGTAAACTTATGAAAAGCACTAATTTACAACCTTTCTACGTTATGATTACATAAGTTTCTGCCGTACACATTCAGGATTAGACATTTGTATGATATAAGGCCTATTTATTTTCAATCCTAATGTTTTAAGAACATAAACAGCTGATATAGTTTACTAGTTTACTGGTATTTATCACGTCACTGAACATATCAAGCGCTTGATGTATTGTCTACATTACGTGTTCCTACCATAATTCCATTAAGCGATGAGAAAGCTTATATTAGCAGGATTTTATAACTGATATTTCGGCAATAAAACATGTTAAACGGATGTTTTACTGAATAAAATACGAAAAACTGTTTAAAATGACCTATTAAATGTTTAAATTTTACAATATGCAATCTTTTTAAGACGATATTAAGGTTTTATTTCATACCCCAGCCAACTCCGTTTTCGCTTCTTGGAGAAGGGGTTGGATGGGGTATGAAAGTTAATACTCGGACCACCTAATGTATAAACGATTTGACAGCCATGTTTTAAAATTTACTATGACTGAAATGCACCCATTGTGTATGATGTTGATATTGTAAACCCGAAATAAAAAAAAGAGTAAATTTTAAGTTTGTAATTTGGGCATCATACGACGGAATCTAAAGTAACTTCAAAATGAGAAATAAATGAAAATTCATAATGAAAATAATTCTGTTTTGATATACTGAAGGCTGTGCCAAGCCGAAATCCCATGCCAACTAATATAACGTTACGTATTTTGACCTCGAAAGTGACCTCGTTTTAAACTGAATGTCGCCATTTTTTGCCCTAGACAGAGGTGATGCATATTAACCAAATACACGCGTTTAAGTGAAATTTCTAGTAAAAGATGAACATGCAATATATCATCCTAGTAATATTTAACCATACTGTCAATACTGTTCTTTGATCGGACATAAGATGTCGCTTTATTTATAGGTTCGCCGACGTTTGTTTACAATAACTTTCTGGCTTCACTCTGTTTTGGCGAAATTGTATTCTTACGCCAGAAATAGTCTTCTCAAACTCATCGAGTAAGATGGGGATTTTTTTTTAAATCTAATTAAGTTTTCTATTTCCGTGTTTATTTTAAATCATACGCATCCTAATTTTCTATAAATATTGCACAGTTACTACATCCTTTAATATTTTCACATTTACGACGTTCACCTGTAACGTTGGACTTACTTTTTCGGTTATAATTTTCGGTGTATGTTATTTGGCACTTCCGAAATCGCGAAAAAGATGATAATATTGCAGTTTTCTTCTGGATATAGACGATTTTTATACAGCATTTGACAAAACAAGGTAGCTATATGATTGTTTCACCTGGCTAAAGTTGGTTGCTTATGCGATCGCCTCCCGATCAGCATGAAACATTCATAAAACCGTACTCATATCCAGCTGCCAAACCTCCATAATATTCAGTGCAAGCATGCACTTGAAGATATAAATGACAATGGTAAAAATAGGCCCAAATTGTTAATATATTTGAAAATATTGGTGTTTCATTTTTATAAATTATGGGTATTGTGACAGTAAATCTTGACAAAATTCAAAAGGCATATTATTAACTGTTGATTATATTTCATCAGTAATATATGCAAACCCATGGTAGAATAACGAAGAAAAGTTGAACAATCAACATTGTATTTAAATATATGCAAGTATGTTTCAAGTCAAAATGATACTGGATTAATACCACGAATGGCTAATTTTAATGCTCAATCCGAGGCTAGAGTGCATAAACGGTAGCAAGCATTTTTCACTACCGTTCATGAACAGTCTCAATCAAACCGAGTCTGCAATATTTTTGGTATTTATCGTGTTTGGCATTTCCAAATGTCTCATTTCATGCTCTTTCTCCTTTTAATGAGTACAACAGTGAATATAAACGTGTTGTATGTTGGTTACACTACAATAGCATACATAGGGAATGCTAAAATAATAAAAATAATATGATGGGTATGACGAATATATGAAGATTTAGTAGATTTAGTCTTTGACACTAGCCTACACAAGCCGAATGAATTGATGTATGGAACGCCTATTGGAATAGGCGATATCAACAAATGGTGTTTACAAAGGCAATACGATACCCCTTAGTGATGGTTGTGGTCATAGTTTTCAATTGTTCTTCTACTGAACAGTAGGCAGCTAAGTGTACTCATGTAGGCTCATAAAGTTGGTATGAATCACACTATGTGTCGTTTTCGTGTATGTGGAATAGTGTTATGATTAATCCCGTAATTTGTTTTTTCCTGTCCCTGTGACTTTCGATATATTGTCTATCCGCTCAGAGAATAATGTTTGCATCTGCTAGTTAGATTCTGAAAAGAGAAAAATCGTCGTTGAGTAACCGTTACATTAAAAATGTTGTCGACGAGACGCCGTGATACTTTCAGGGAGAAATAGTGACATGCATTTTATTAATCCAGTATCATTTTGACTCTATGACAAACAATATGAACTAATTATTATTTTCTACTGGTTTGTAAACATGTATTGATAAAGCTAATGTATTAAAGTGCTATACGTTTTTAAATGTTTAAGAATTCTTTCATTTTATAAATTGATGTATAAAATGTGGTTTATGTAGAAACTATGCAAAACACTATTATTAAACATAATTAGTTAACACATATTAGCGTATGTAAGGATGTATTTCGCGTCAAAAGCTATCTAAAAGGCAAAATTCTTACCATTTTCATTCAAAATTCACGTTCGTAAACAGACATCATTGGGAATCATTGACTATTATTCGTGGCGAAACCGATACCACTGTCGATGAGCAAAAATGATTGGTTTTCGTCGAGAATCCATTTGCGCTGATACCGGGTTTACACCCGGTGTTAACCCGATGTTAAATAGACATTTACTTAAGTGTTCTAAATTTCTAACTGGCCTTATTAATACACCATTCTTAATAAATATTGCAGTTAACTTATAATTAAATTTGAAGTGATTTTATTAATAGTGTTCATGTACAAGCCATAAACAATATACCCACTGGCCTTGTCTCAAAGTGCTTGAGATCACTTGCCCCTCACCGCATTAGGTTCGATTCCTGAGGGGCCTAGGGATATCTGTATGTGAAGAAGCTATCCAGATGGCTTGCGGAACGTCGGTGGTTCTACCCAGTGCCCGCCCGTTCACGAAAACTACCCGGAGGGACATTTGATGGTCGCCATATGATATTAGCTGTTGGTGCCACTATAAAATCCAATTCAATTCAATTCAAAGTGCCCCTATGTTCTTAAATAACAACAGCAATTTCTTCTATATAAATCTATGTTAAACTGTGAATCTGTAGGGGCCATATTTCAAACCATTGTCCTAAATAACTCAATGTTATAGTGTAATCGCCGGGTCACCATTTAACAATTTCTTGGTATAGGGTGTGGGGAGTGGGGGGGGGAACAATAATATTATGCTACATGCAACTTTTTATACCTCTAGATCTTGTAGTTCTAGAGTAAAATATGCCTATAGTCTTTCATAAAACCCCTGAGACCGGGCCAAACTTAACCCCATGGTCATGATTTGAATAAAACGGGCAGAGAACCATAATCTTACGTTACATGCAAAATATTAGACCGCAAGCTCTTACCTTTGTTTTTTGACATTTCAGTGAACAGGTTTTAAAGATTTTTCTACATGACTCTATGCAAATATATGACCCCTGTGGTGGGTCCAGATATGACCCCAGGATCACCGTTCGCTAGTGGACCATAAGCTTATGCTACATCCATAATATTAGACCTTTAGCTCTTACGATTTTAGAGAAGTTGATGTTTTAAACAGTTTTTTCATAATTCTATGTAAAACAGTTAACCATGTTAACCCTAAGATTGGACCAGATTTCTGTTAAAAAGGGGGAGATAACTTTAATAAATTGAATCAACTAACCTGTTCACACTGATATCATGAATATTTGGTTTCTCTACAAGGTACTCAATAACATGGTACTAGTAAGAATTTGTCCCTTGAGATGGTAACAAAAAAGTGTATGGCGCATGGCCTAAATATCAACTTCAATATTCTTTTAAAACATAATTAGCTCGTCAAATGAAATATTTTTTTTATAAACAACGTGTCCATATGTTAGTAAATGTTATTGTTATTTTTTGTGTGTGTACATGTTGATTCATTTCATTGTGTATCGGTAGCTTAATGATTTGTAAAGTTCGATCGTCTGTAAAAGCAATCAATTCTAAACTCATATGTATACACTCTACAAATATCTTTTTCTACCAGCCTGCATCACCAAACTCCTAAAAGCCTGCATCACCAAACTTATTGCGAGTATACGCAGCACTCACTATCCCTAAACTTGCAACGGACATATAATCGGTCCTTTGCCAGCACATTGATTTTTCGGTATTCAAAGCATTAATACTGGACTTTAATCAATTGGTCCACTATATGACAGCAAATGTCTATTAAAAAGATAACATCCCATAAACGATATATCGCAAAATTCTAAATACACCACAGCATCATGACATCAAGTCGTTTTATTCAGCTAGGGACAGCAGTTGTCAACCTTTGCCTGATTTTGACATTTAACACAATTAGTATCCTTAATGTGAAAGCATTATATTTTCTAGACGGTAAACAAGATCCATTTACACATGTTTACTTTTAACGGGAGATTTTTTCCTCCTACATCACCATATATAAAGGCGTGCTTAATATCTAATAAAAAAGAAAACATTTCTATGAAACAACAACAACGGTACACAATATACCGAACTAAATATTCCAGTAGGATACATCAGGCGTGGATCTCGATTTTGAGTTTAGATAGTGTGCGAATGGGGTAAGAGGGTTGTGAAATCTCGAGAGGCAGTGTAGAAGATTCATTAATATAAAATCAAACAAATAATTCGGAATATACTGTTTTATCAAGTTGCGTGAATTAAAAACAATGAATTTAACATGCCATTTTAACATGCCATGCCATGTAACTATCAAAATGAAATGTTGTATACAACGCACACATACAAACAAGTGATCAATAATAAAGCTTTGTAGCCTGGTCACTGAAAATTCCCTTTATAATAGCACAGGTGTAAATCGTTTAATTGAAAATAACACCTGTCAGAATAAATGGTGTACTACAACTACCTGTTATTGGAAGTTAAAGTAAGGCGGGAGCTGAAATGGACATGCTACAAAACAAATAGAATATGGTTTCATCTTGTTGGTTAATTTAAACACCTCGATGGGTTACTCCCATCTCCATGTTTAAATTAACCAACTCAATGAGACATACTCTATCTATTACTTATCCGAAATGGAAAATATCCATTCACGTTAATGATTACTTTAGCATTTAATAGCTTGAAAATGTAAAAAAGTAAATATTTTAAAAGCTCGTTAACTAAATATAAAAAACATGGTTATAAATGCATTTCTGCTATCAAAATCGAAAAGTGTACTCAGAGTTATGTGCAGAATGTGCTTAACATTAATGACATTTCAAGACTTGTGTAGGTTTTCCCTAGATTTTTATGCATGGCTTATCTGGACTAAGGTATTAGGTTGACCTGAAAAATAAATTGGAAACCGATTACCGAAGGAGGGTTGCTGTACTAGCCTGCCACTAATGTAAACGTCGTGAACGAATAATACACTTTTCGATTTTGATAGCAGAAATGCATTTATAACCATGTTATACTTAAGGCTCTGGCTGCGTCCCTGTATAGTCATTTTGTACTAATTTCACGGTTAGATACTTTATACCTTCACCGGCATGATCACGTGCTAAGCAACACTACTGGCGAGTAAATTTCAGCTCATATTTTCCGCAAAATGTGTTGACTTGATTTTAGCACCACTTTTCTTAAAGTGCAAATTTAATTATTGCTGCAATTAATGCAAATTGATAGTTGTAGAAAATAATAAATGGGCATAGTGTATAGCACCGCTAAATGTTAAAATTCCGCTCAATGTTAAAACCTCCGCTAAATGTCATAAATCTTAGGCTAAATATTAAAACATTTCCGCTAAATGTTAAAACTTTTTCATTGGTTCAGACTTAGTAAATACATTTTTTCTGATTTATATTTAGCTCTACGGGCGGTGTGGGAATTTTTGTTTGCGTCCGTTAGCGGCAGATTCTCTCAAACCGCTCAGCCAATTTTAATCAAATTTCCCATGGATTCTCCAAAGTGGGTTGGGACCTTACAGAAGCATTTTTTTGGCGATCCGACATTCAGAATATGCGCCGTCGGTAAATATAGCCAAAACCTTAAAAACGTATTCTTCTTCAGAACGCCAAGATAGATTTTGACTACAAATATTTTAGAATTGATTGCTAACTACTGACCTATCACATTTATCTTGTTTTATTTTCATGAAATCAAAAATGGCTCTGCCCCGGGGATCCAAAATTTGTATATGGAAAGTGTGCATGCTTTAAAAAGAGATATAGGGGAAAAGTTGAAAATCTTCTTCTCCAAAATCAAAAAGGCATAGAGTTCTCATATATTGCATGTTACGTAAGCTTATGGTCCTGTACCAAAATAGTTCTAATGGTGACCCGGGGTCAAATAAGGCACGCCCCGCCCCGCCCCGCCCCGCCCCGCCCTGCCCCGGGGTCACAGTTTTGCTTATGTAGGAGAATCTTTAAACCAATCTTCTTTTCTGAAACTACAAGAGCCATAGTTTTATATCTTGCATTTACCATATGCGTACAGTCCTCTACCAAGAATGTTCAAATCCGAGAACATGTGGTCAAATTTGGCCCACCCCATTGGTCACATGTGTTAAATATACTTAGGATAATGCATAGACTATTTCCTTTCCTGAAACAGTTTTACACTAATTGAGCATGAACAGCAGAAACAAACATCCAACCAGCATCGAGCCCGGGGTCTTTCTGACCCCTGGGGACATAGTCCCATGGGTCAGAACTTGGAAACCGTTTAGATCGCACCCAATAACCATACATACAATCAATGGGCATGAATAGATGAATACAACTACCGAACCAGTAGCGACCGTTGGATCTATTCCCACCCTGGGGACATATTCCCTAGTTCATAACTTGGAAACTGTTGAGATCCCCACCATATAACCATATATACACTTACTGAGCATGAAAAGATGTATACAACCTTCAAACCATCATCGACCCGGTGTCTGTCCCGACCCCTGAGGAAATAAACCCTCTGTCATAACTCGGAAACCGTTGAGATCTCTACCCTATAAGCTTATATACTCTAAATAGACACGAACAGACAGATAGAACCATCCAACCAGCATTGGTCCTCTGGTCCATCCCCACCCCTGGGGACATAGCCCTGGGCCATAACTTGGACACCCTAGATATAATCCCTCAATAGCCATGCATACACTTACTGGACATAAACAGATGGATACAGCCTTCCAACCAGCATCGGCTCGGGATCTGTCCCCAACCCTGGGTAAAAGCCACTGGGTCATAACTTGGACACCGTTGAGATCTCCACCCTGTAACCACATATACACTTAATGGGCCATCGACTGTGTGTTCTCATTCGGTTATGAAAGTATAAGCTTGTTTGACACTTGTTTCATCTTTTAAGCTCGTTTGATAATGTTTTCATCTTTGTAAAGATCATCAGATGTACTATTCAGGGAAATTTTGACTCTCTTGTTTAGGGCATTGATATTTGATTTTCACTTGAATTCTACCAAATATGTACGCCAGTAGAGCGAAACAGGCCCTCTTGGGCCTCTTGTTTTTAAAGCTGAGTGATAAATTGAATATTCGCCTAGGTTCATCTATGTGTTTTTTCACGTTTAGTAAAGTCATAATGCAAATTGTTTTGTTCTCTTATGTGGTACACATACATACACATAGTCCCCAATATTGACCGGTCAAACTAGGATTGCACCACGTCTCTCCGTCCCTCTGTTTTGTTTTTGGACTATAACTTACGTCTGCATTGAGGGATAGAGTTGTTTATGCATTTGTTTTGTAGTCTTTATAAATTTGTATTTGTTTTACACTAGTCTGTATACAAGGGACGTAATATCAATGATATGTCATGAGTGACTTACTCATTGCTCCCTTATGTTTATTGCACTCCTTTGGCATTGTACATGCGATGTATGCAGTGATTTTGTCTAATATATATGATTTTTTTCATACAGCTACAGATATACTCATCAATGTGTACTTGCGTTCAACTTAATTTAAGCAAGTAAAAGGAGAAAAACCTGTTACCCGCCCGCATGATCCCGCCCCTCCCATTTGATTGTCACACCCCTCTCTAACTCACCCAGTAAAATAAGCGTGCTTTATTAACGCCAGGATGCCAAGGTCAGGATGCGAACAAAAACTCCCATATTATTTAAGTAGTCGAGCTATAGACAGAACATTTGACATCTTATTTGAATACGTTATGTACCTTTTTAAATAAGAAAACGACATTTAATAAACATGAGTTTAGTGACTACACATTAGTATATATTGACAAACTATTCTTAACTACTGTATTTAATATTTCCTGTTCATTTTTAATTAATGCCGCATCTAAATAGCTGATTTAATAGTTTATTACCGTCTCATTATTTACGTACATTTACACGATACTACATACAGCAGAGATGATCGGAATCTTGTTCCGTTACCCAATTGTACAATCGCGTATCGACGTTCACAAGTCGATGCGCGATTGTACATGTAACGATGGCGAAGGTATGATGGCGATGGTACGATGGCGATGGTGCGATGGCACGATGGCCCTAACGGAACACCGTAGTTTACACATCGTAACATTTGTAATATAATATTTAATACGAATTTATGGTGCAACTAACCAAATGGCTCCTACTATTTGTCTA
The DNA here is from genome assembly GCA_037043455.1 of Cyrtodaria siliqua. NCBI lineage: Eukaryota > Metazoa > Mollusca > Bivalvia > Adapedonta > Hiatellidae > Cyrtodaria > Cyrtodaria siliqua. Next base: position 99,903 of record JAWPHD010006216.1, on the reverse strand, counting down.
CTGACCTGAAGGTTGCGAATGTTAGCCACATATACGGCAAAACAATTTAAATCCATATTACGTTAAAATATTCAAATAGTGTATACAAAAAATTACTATCGAATTAATCCGATTGATTGGTTCTTATATGTTTACATGTGATTACTCTGAAGCTATATATATATACAATAACTAAGTTATTAAATAAATAATATAAAATATGGGTGGAGATGGGGGCCTGAGTATATGGATGGATATGAATCAGGCAACCTGTTTAAGCTTTTATTGATATTAACATTCTAAACAAATTTGGTAAAGATCAGATAAAAAATGAAATATCTACATATCTAACAGTATAAAATAGTTACAGATTTAACATTACAAAGGAAAATGCAGTTTAGCATTTTTCAATACATCAAGGGCCATACATATGTCATTACTAACAAGATATAGCTGCCTATTTAACTTGTCACAGATTTCATTGATATACATCGATTTGCACAACTAGAAATCATATGGATGCTTCCAGCCAAATTTCGTAGAAATTCAACAAGCCGTTTAGGAGGAGTAGCGCGGAAAAGAAATTTAAAGTAAAAATGTCGAAGAGCCATAACGCGGTCCAAAGCCAGCGAACCGGAACAAAAGCGCGATATGCACAACTAAACACCTTACCGATGCTTCGAGCCAAATTTCGTCGACATCCAACAAGGAGTTTAGGAGGAGTAGTGCCGACAAGAATTTAAAAGTAAAACTGTCAAGGGGCCGTAACTCCGTAAAAAATCAACGAACCAGTAAATACGCAATATGCACAACTAGACATCATACAAATGCTTCCTGCTACATGTGCTAAGTTTCGTCTAATCCAATACGGCGTTTAAAAAAAACAAGCTAAAAAACAAAACAAAAACAATAAAAAACTAAAAAAAATATTAAATTAAAAAATCAAATAAAAAGAACAACAACCAATACATAATAATAATAATAATAATAATAATAATAATAATAACGATAATAATAACAACAACAACAAACTGTGTAACTTTGTTTGATTAAGATTGCTAAAGAAATGTGGCCTGTATCGTGTTAACAACATGTAAAACTGCATTTCTTTCTATTCAGGGACCATAACTCTGGTGTTACTGGTCCGATCTTGTCCATTATCTATACTCGTCCGAGATCTTATAGTCATATACAATCTGGACAAGTCTGGTTAAGATTATTCAAGAAATGTGGCCTCTATCGTGTAAAAAATATGAAAAACTGCATTTTTTTGATAATTTAGGGGCAATTACTCTGGTATTAATCGTCCGATCTGACCCATTATCGTACGTGTCCGAGATCGTATGGTACTATACAATCTATGCAAGTTTGGTTAAACTTGTTTAAGTAATATGGCCTCCATCGTGTAAATAAGCTAAAACAGCATTTTGTTCTAATTCGGGGTCCATAACTCTGGTGTTACTGGTCCGACCTGGCCCATTATCGAACTCGCCCGAGATATTATGGTCATATACAATCTGGGCAATCTTGGTAAGGATTTCTCAAGTAATGTGGCCTATATCGTGTAAACAAACTAAATGTTCACGACAAACGACAGACGACGGACGAAGAGTGGTCACAATAGCTGGTGAGCTAAAAATCGAACAGGAAAAGTAGAATTGTACAACCTACACTAAAGGTGACAACCCATAGCACTTCGCCCACTACACCTAAGCAAAACCCGCAGAACTTCGCCCACTACATCTAACCAAAACCCATAGCACTTCACCCACTACACCTAACAAACCCATAGTACTTCACCCAATACACCGAACCAAACCCGAAACCCATCACCCACTACACCTAACAAAAAACATAACCCATTCCCCCACGACACCTAACCAAACCGTAGCCCTTCACCTAATACACCGAACCAAACCTGAAACCCATCACCCACTACACCTAACAAAAAACATAGCCCATTCCCCACTAAACCTAAAAAAACATAGCCCTTCACCTACTACACCTAACCAAAACCCACAGACATCTTACCAAAACCAATAGCCCTTTACCCACGACACCTAACCAAACCCGTAACCCTTCAATCAATACACCGAACGAGACCCGTAACCCTTCACCCACTACACCTAACAAAACCATAGCCCTTCACCCTCTACACCTAACAAATCCATAGCCCTTTGCCCACTACACCTAACAAATCCATAGCCCTTTGCTCACTACACCTAACAAAACCATAGTCCTTCGCCCACTACACCTAAAAATAAACTAGCCGCCCTTCGCCCACTACACCTATCAAACCCATAGCCTTTCACCAACTACAACTAACAAAACCATAGCCCTTCACCCATTACACCTAATAAAATCATAGTCCTTCACCCACTACACCTAACAAAACCATAGCCCTTCGTCCACTACAAGTAACAAAACCATAGTATTTCACCCACTACACCTAATAAAACCATAGCCCTTAGCCCACTACACCTACCAAAACCATAGCCCTTCACCTATTACACATAACATGCCCATAGCCATTCACCCATTACACCTAAAACACAAACACAGCCCTTCGCCGAATAAACCTAACAAAACCATAGCCCTCCACCCACTACACCTAACAAAACCAAAGCCCTTCACCCACTACACCTAACATAACCATAGCCCCCCCCCCCCCCCCCCACCCATTACACCTAACAAAACCATAGCCGTCCACCCACTACACCTAACAAAACCATAACCCTTCACCCACTAAAAACTAATAAAACCCGCAACACTGGCAATTTATTTTACTTCGTTGTTTGTACGACTCATGCTACGACCCTGATGTACCCTATATTTTTGACACCTCATTATGCTGATGTACCCTGTGTGCACTATATTTTCTGACACCGCATTATCATGATTATGTGGGTTAGGTCGAGATATATATCGACTTAACCCACATAAACATAACCCACTTCAACTGTGTGACGTGATACATACTGAAAGGAAAAAGAAACGCATAATCAAAGAAATGCCTATACTACACTATTATACACACATAATTCCACGTAATATTCCAGATATATCTCAATGTGTTTTGTACAAAAAGTGGGTACAACTAATTACAGATAGGACAACTCTTTCATTTAGTAGAACTTTAATCAAAGTATACTTTGTTACACGAAATTCATAAATGTTGAAGTTTCGCTTGAAAAGGTCAAGCCATTTCAGTATTGTGTTTAATGTTAAGAGATTGCAACGGTTAAAGCCTAAGTTTGCTCACCTGCGCATTCTGTCGATAATGCAACTTTAAAGGGGTAACTATTCCTGTTCGGTGCTGTTTAACCCTTCTTTCCAAAAGGACAGGCCTAATGTCACCCTGTGCCATTCGATTAGCAGTAGCATATTCAACAACTTACAATATAAAAATGCCCATTATGCGTTTCTTTTTCCTTTCAATATATGTCTAGTCTTAAACATGCAAGGAAGCTGATCCTGACAATGAAACGCATCGTATGCGCGTGAAGATGGCTCTGCGTTCTGCATTCTGCGTTCAACATTCGACTACATATCTGTTTAGGCAGACAGTTGAGTCACCATTGAGATCCGGAAGTTGTTTTTTTTAGCTCTTTTTTATTTCTTCTATTAACACTCCTTTACTTCACTTTTTCACTTAGTCTTATCTATCTACTTTTACCATTTCTCACTATTCTCACCGACCAACTCACTTTTTCCTGCTTAAAATAACCGCGAGAGGAGTAAAGCAGTATATACAGAAAGATAGATTACAGTTCTGCGTTTAACATTAGGACCCAGTTCTGCGTTCAACATTCGGACCCATTTTGTCGTTCAACAGTCGGACACAGTTCTGCGTTCAACACTCGGGCCTAGTTCTGCGTTCAACATTCGAAGTCAGTTCTGCGTTCAACATTCGAATCCAGTTCGGCGCTGAACATTCGGACCCAGTTCCGAATTCAACAATCAAAGCCAGTTCTACGTTAAACATTTGGATCCAGTTCAGCATTATAATAATGTTTCTTTCGTAATGATATCATTATAACATGCAACTGAGTCGATTAAAGTAGCACTGCTCATACCAGTAATACTTTGTTGACTTCTTGCATTTAGCGGTTAACGGATGCCACTAAACGCTATATGTTACATTTTATAACATTAAGCGTTTAGTAATTTTTAACATTTAGCGGAAGTTTTAACATCTAGCGTAAGATATTTTAACATTTAGCGGAAGTTTTAACATTTAACGGAATGTTAACATTTAGCGGTGCTACACATAGTAATTAGATTATAAACACTAATTTCTACCACATTGTTTTTTATTGTTTATGAAAGTGCACTTACTTTTCTAAACAGATGAGTTCTTAATACAAATACAAAGTCTTCATAACTCTTATACAAATTATAATCATCGTAAACAGCAGCAGTTGTTATAGTGTTACATGTACCACTTACAATGAGTTGCTAGTTCCTCACACTTGCGATTTCAGATAGCTTGACCAATTAAAGAAGTCACAGCTATATTGCTGTTATTGCACATATCGTTATGTCACTGCCGGAACTAATTATGCCCTTAGGTGTTAATTGTTTATTCAGTCAGTGCATTACACGGACGACCCCCGTTGAATTGGCACTTGTAAATACTCCTCTGACTAGGGACCGTAACTTGATCAATTCGTGAAATAGCTGATAAACTATGAAAATATAGCTGTTAAATCATGAACATTTTGTTTTGATGAAAAATCCGGAGTTTTTACACTTAAATCCGGAGATCCGGAGAGCGACTGAACAATCCGGAGGATCCGGGTTTTAACCGGAGATTTGGCAGGCCTGTTTGCATGAATTAACTGTTAAAAAAGGTGTATGCTGTGTATAAATAATGATAACTCTGAAAATAACTTTTAAAAGACGTAGCGTTCATTTCGGAAATTAACGGAGCGTGTACGTCCCGCTTTTTATTAACATTTGCCTTTATGCAGATTATTTTGTATAATAAACGACAAACTATGATATATAAACATATATGTGTTAACATTATAGTAAAATAAATGCATATATGTAAGTAAAAAGGCACTTGTAAGGTATCATCTATAAAATGTAATTTGTGCACCGTGTATCAAACGACCGAATTGGAAGCAATCATTTCGGCAATCGTGAACGCTAGGCAAGTCCCGTCATTCTTCGGGATCCCGCATCGTGTGTATCACGGCGCTTCGGTATGTTCAACATATTGACAATCTGTTAGCCGGAAGGCAACGGCACAGATAATAGTGCACTGTTGCTATGTAAACAATATGGCCGCTGACCACACGTGTTGATGTATGAATTGCGTTGAGTGTTTGTTGTTTCCACTCAGATGAAGGTTTTATCACTGCTTTCATGCATAGACCTACCAAGTGGACGCGTCTTTTTACTGAATCGAGTAGACTGTTTCACTGCGCATGTCCCTTTTCACTTGATGTTTAAACGCTGTGAATCGAGGACAAAGATGTACATTACATCCTTACCGGCGAATTGATGCTTTGCATCATTTCTTTATGTTTGTATCTGTGATAAATGAAGTGTAAGTGTCGTGACATAATATGAACTCCGTTGTTACCGGGACGATCTTTCTGGTTTCCGAACTTGACCTAGATTTTATTCCTATAAACAGTATTTCCAAGTTTCAGAATGATTGGATAATATGTGATTGAGTTAGTGAGCGGACATCGCAAAACGTAACGGACGGACAACGCCACGACAGAATACGTCCCGTCTTAGGACGGTCGTATAAAAAGTCAATTTGGTTTCGCCACCGTGATTAAACTAGAAGGGTGTAGACTGTCGATTTTTTTTCTGCCTCCACCACAATAAATCGAACGTCATATAAAACATTACAAGTGTTGAAAATGTCCTAAAGTAACATACCAAAAATTAAATTAATTATACATATGTGTGCCAGTGCGTGGTATTACAGGTAATTTCAAGTCAAGATGATCAGACTCTGAGACAGTAACTTTCTGTACTCTCTGGAGGAGCAAGTAGAGAAATTACTACTTTAATTATCATGCTTTATGAACAAATACATAGACCGCCAGTCTGTTGGTTTAGTTAATAATCGCATAGTTATTTATATTAAAGCTTAAATCATGTATTGAATGTAAAATTTAAAACTGAGTTGTAACATTTCAACTAATGTCTGTTCGAAAAACTACCAGTATATGGTTATAATGGCTTGTAACTTAAAATTAACATAAGTAAACTAACAGTAAATGTATCGTTGTGTAGCAACATGTCGATCAAAGTGATTTTTTTCTCTCAAATAAACTGAATTGCTAATCGAGCCTAAAGTTCTTCCAGTCTCAATATTTAACTAAGTAATCAAACAAAGCCAACATACTACCAATTGACGAAATACCATGATAAAAAAAACGAAAGCACCCCTTATTAATAATATATTATATTATCATTTGTCTTGCCAATAAAACAGAATCGAAATAGTACATGTATTTAGTGAACAACATTTTTACCAAACTGAAATGGAGCTAATTTCAAAATAATTAACTTGTTGTCACTGTTTTCCACTTCTTAAATTAAAGGGACAATCTATGTTGATATGTTAAAACTCTCACGGTTAGTTTTTCTTCATAACTTGAAGAAAGAATAGTATAAAGGTAATTATATTTTGCATATTACTGACTGTTGATTATATTGCTCCAATAATAGTTCCACAACAAAGTAGAATAAGAACAAAACAAGAGGCAAAATATGGCCTGTTGACGCTCTACTTCCCAAAATGGCTCTTGTGCATGGGTTGTCATCATAAAATTCCCATCAGTACTTCTTTTAAAAAATTGCAAAATAACAACAAACAAAAAACAAACAAAAAAACAAATAACAAAACCCACAACAGAAATTTAAACTTTTGACCCATGCTAACAATTAAAACAAACTCACAAGTTTCATAAAAAATATATATTTAAACTATTTTTCTTGAACAAAAATTAAAAAAACACATGTAATGATAAAAACATAAATAAACAATATTTAAATATTTTTCTTTAAATACCAAAACATTAGTATAATAAAAAGTATAATTAAAATAAATAATAATAAATTTGAACCCATGAGTCGTCCCCCGCTTCCCAATATAGAATATTTAAGAAAATCAAGGGCCATAACACCGGTGTTACTTGTCTGATCTGGCTGGTTTTCGAACTTGTCCGAGCTTTCATTCAATCTGTGCAAGTTCGGTAAAGATCAAATAATAAATGAAGGTGCTCGAGGGTTCACATGGCATAATGTGACATTTTTCAGCATATCAAGGACCATAACTCTACTGTTACTCATTTAATATGGCTAGTTTTCGTACTTGTCCGAGTTTTTATTGATAATAACAATCAATGTAAGTTTAGTAAAGATCAAATAATAAATGAAAGTACTAGGGCGTTCACAGGGCAGAAAATGAAATTTTCAGAAAAACAAGGGCCATAACTCCGGTGAAATTAATCCGATCTGGCTGGTTTTCGAACTTGTCTAAGCTTTTATTGATATAAAGACATTGGCAAAGTTTCGTAAAGATACGATTTATAATGAAGGCACAAGGCAAAAGTTAACGGACGGACAACCCGTAAGGTCTGCTGCCTTCGGCCAGTAGAGCTAAAAATGGAAACTTCACATTTTATTTAATTATATGTAAGCAATGATTAAGGTCAAAATGATACTGGATTAATAAATCGAGATGTTAATTTCGTTAATTTTAATGCTTGATAAACACTTCAAGATAGCCGTGTGTCCCTTTAAGTGTTGATTTTAAAGCATAAAACAAGCTCTAGAAAGAGAGCTTCGTTTGATATTAACTCTTATATGCACAATTAGTTATCACACAAACTGGCTGTTACCGATCGAAGATGTATATCTTCGAACAGTATATATTCGAACAATCTATAAACACATTAATATGACCAAGACTGTGAATATAAAATAGTGAGGTTCCATATTTGTATTATTTAAACTTTGTCTCGTAGTTTTGTTAATAATATTGTTTTGACTAGTTCATTTAAGCTTGAACTTAAATGCATTTAAAATTCCCTTTAAGGAATACTGTTGATTTTTTGACCGCCACTTTCCTGTTGGAGAGCTATAACTCTCACATCCAATGTGTCTCAATAGAAAACTGCTATTACAATGTCTTAAAGTACACGGGCCATAGTTTATATCTCTAATACTTTTTATCATTAATATCATTCTCACAAGACACTATTGTTGGTTATATAGCAATGGGAATAATGTTATTTACTTGGCGTTTATGCGCTATTAAATGCTGGTAGTAAATGGCAAATTTCATAAAGCGCGTTATCTTAACTGTACATAAGACAAATTGTCATTTATTTTGCCAATGTCACTGAGACACATCTTCATGAGATAATCAACTTAAAGGGACTAGACGCGATCTGGATTTAGTGTGATTGGTGAATATAGCACCATTATTTTTAAAAGCTCAAGGCAAATTAAACGGAACAATTATATGGAAAGCTCTAAGCACAGTACAATAAGAAGTTGTCAAGTTTTCCAAACCAAACTTATTCATTTACAATAATTGTGTTTAAACATTTATTCAGATGCACACAGAATATGTAACTGAAACACACTGTCTATTGATGGTTGTGTTCGTGTTTGGATTACCATAAATTGCATATAACTGTCATAATTCTTCCAGTTTGGGTCCAGTCTATCTAAATCGGTGTTGATCGTGTACATGTAACTTACAATACATTTATACATAAAGGGGAAGAATATGTATTAAAAAATACAAATAGAAAATTATGTCCACAAGTTTCGTCAAATAAAAAGCACTTTAATATGTACGAACATGTTGCTGTTCGTTAGGTTAGTTAGGTTTTCAAGCCCTCCACTCCCACCAATTGCCCCCCATCCCCAAACAATAACCCCATAAATAGTTATACCTGAATGGCCAGAAACCAACGAAATTGGACGGACAGACCAAACCATAAGCCTGGATTTGCTTCGCAATTCGGCTAAAAAGCAAATCCCACCAAAAAAGAGAATAAGATACTCTTTAGCGATTTTTTGTCACCATTTTGGAAATGGTACAGGTACCCATTTAATTGCGAAAATTTGAGTGGTTTTGCCTTAATTGGGAATTGTTCACCTTTTAACAAAAGCAATATTTTATGTTTATATACTTTGCAAACACATAACCATGTATATATATATATACATTCTCTTGTATTATTCCATTACCCTCCCATACAAGTAAATAGTTTCCATCCTTTTCTGTTTAATGTTTCAGTGTAAAATATTTGAAAAAAAAAACAACACATTTTTGAAGTTGGAATTTTTTCTTTCCAATTGGGAAAAACCCAATACTTTTTGGCTTTGGGAATGGTACCATTTTTTGGTACCACTTATGAAACTTAATTATAAGTGGGAAAAACACAGCTCTCGTCCCATTTTAACCGATTTTTTCCCCTCAAATTCCAGTAGATCCACTATTTGTTAGGTAAAAACTTTTAAAAGTTATCGATCATTAACGGTCAGATCAAACGATATAAACATTTAAAACATTTAAAACATAAATATGTTTTCATTCATACAAAGTGTTTTAACCCCTTGCGCTAGATTCGCTTTTGGCCGTGATTTTGTTTAAGTAACTCATCTTCACATTAAATTATAATTAATGATCTTACTGTTTGGGGCGCTATAATTTCCGCCAAAGATTTGTTTTACTTTTCAGACACAATTTGATTACCGGTATTGCCTTAATATCTTTTATATAGTGGTGAAACACACATTTTTAGTGGTAAATATCTTATTTTTAAAAATTGGTCAAGAAATAAAAACAAATTTCACATGCGAAAATTGTTTTTTCTAGGGCATATTTTAAATTGATACAAATATTTTCTCCATCAAAACAATGGTTTATTTTTGGTACGTTTCGTTTTTTGTCTTAAATGCGTTGGATGCTGCGTACCCTCATCATTGGTCATTTTGTACCATTGTGTAATATGGTCATCAGATGTTTCGTACCCTGTACTCAGTTTACATGTTAAAATACGGGAAAAGTATGTATGCGTACAAAACGTTCAACGTATTGGTACGAACAGACCTGAGATTCATGGCTTGTTACAGTAGTGACAAATCAAAACATGTGAAAACAATAGTAAAATGCCATGAAATTCAGGTCAGTGGTATGTATGAATGTCAAATAGCAGGGAACAAAATGCTCAAGGTCAAAAAGAAAAATAGGTGTGTTTCCTTTCCATGCTTTAAAAAAATAGGATTGGTCGTAGCGCATAAAACAATTCACGACCTTTACGAACGGCGAAACGATTGTTGACGCTTCTATCAACGTCCATCTGTAAAAAGCACCCAAAGACGTCAAATAAATGAGACTAGGGTAGGTCGGTACTCGATATGCATTTTCCTTCTTCAAAAGGTCTCCCTAAAACTCCACTACATATGTGTTTTAAAATGTTGATTATTAAATCACCATAGTACACGTATGCAAAGAGGAGTGTCAGCAAAATAATTATTCGCAACTTACCATGCTGATTTTCAAGTTCAACATTGTCCAAGTTCCATCTGTGTTCCATTTTCGTGCATCTCCTTATATGCTTTGGGAGTCTTTCCGGCAATTATTTGTAATTGAACAATAATTATTTCATTCTTTAACTGTTCCAGGACCTGTATTACTTTCACCTCAGACTGTCAACATGTGAAGACGATCATCTTGTTGTTGTCCAATTTGTAGAGGTATTTTTTTACCTGAGCACTGTCTAGCTAGCAACGAACATTTTAATTTGACAGGTGTCACTGGGTGTTGTTGCTTGCCGATTTTAGTATCTTATCGGCCAACACTGTTATTGTCAAACATACCATTCGATAGAATATATAATTCTTCTGTCAAAACCCATACTTATATAGTAGTTTAGTTTAAACTTATTTATTTTACATCGATTGTAACGAAAGCTCTATGAACTTATTTGAATCACTCTCGATGTCTTCCTGGGTAGAACCAGTACTAAGCAATGCATGCAGATAAGGTGTCTTTCTAAGGGACACAACGCATGTGTCAATGACGGGAATCGAACCCACGAGTTTTGGATCATGGGTACAGCGCTCCACTACTTATATATTGATAATCATCTTTGTATTTTGTAGAAACGGGCGCAAAGAATCCGTGCGCGCTTTTCTCCATATTTTTGACAACGGCTTGTCATGAGTGTGTTATTCGGGAGGTCCAAGTAGACTGGTACCCGGTACGCAGTAAATTCTACTGGTCCCCGAATTCACACTCATGATTACAGGGTTAGCGGCAAGCATGCTAAGGACTATGTTTATGAAAATCATTTTACATATTTTATATGTTAGTTGTAACATGTTTTAATGCATTTTATATCATTGAACAAGGATGACAACAGAAGGATATATTAGGAGTGTTAACAAAGAAAGGTGTAGCATTTTTAAATGATTAAAGGCCATAACTCGGATGTTTTTAGTCTAACATGACCTTTTTTTCATTTTCAAGGTCTTTTTTCTATGACCGAGATACTTCATAAAGTACTTCTGTGTTTCAAAAAACAAAAAAGCTGGAAGGGATATTGTGGAAAATGAGTTAGAATCAGAATATGACATGTTTTCAAACTTGTCCTACACGTATCTTTCATTGATACTAAAAATGCTTCTGATAAAGTATCGGATAAAAAAGGAATTACAGTGTTATTAAAACATAGCACGTTTCGTTCAGTCAAGGACCACTACTCCTCTATTGCTGCTCATATTTGGTTGGTTTTTGAACTTGTTGATACAAACACTCTTATTAAGTTTGGAACAGATACAATTAAAAATGTTAATTTATTTGTACAACAAAAGAGGAAGCATTCTGCTAAGAAAACATGTTTAGTTGAGCAACCTGCATTTCCAATAAGAACTGCACCACTAATGTGTTGTTTCCTTTAGGGTATCTCATTTTATGTGTCGCATATTTTAATGTATTTGTCCATGTACTTGTTGATTGTTTTGAACGCGTGTTATTGGTAGACTGCGTTTTGCTCCATTGTCTGGTCCACATTTTTTATCTGCCAATTTAGTCAAAACCTATCCGAAATATCTAACTGTAATAGCCGCAGAGGGAAAATTAAATGTATTAAAATAGTGTACATATCTACTTTACTTATCAGATCTTCTCCGATGATTTAAACAAATTGAATATGTTTAATTGTCGCCGTAATTGGCATAATGTGTATTGTCTTTAAGCTAATGTAAACAACGCGAATAATTGTAACAAAACCAGTTTACGTCAAAATCAAGCAATTAAATAGATCTATCATTTTTTATCGTGCATCTATCTTGTTTCATAATCACAAAAACGGTCATAAACCATTGGCATATTTTAAAAAGCGATCTTTTTAACAGATCGTTCGTGTTTTATTGTTGCAAGATGTTCGGTCTCTCGTTAAGCGACCTGGAATTGAGGTTAATACCCTTTTGAAAGGTAGCACCCCTACCGCCTTACTATTTCCCTCGTGACTCAATAGCAACAGCGAAGCAGACACTTAGTCTCGGCCTGCCAACATTGTATCTTGCGTACGTATTTCTTGTAGTATAACGTAGCGAAGAAATCAGAAGCAGGTCGACCGAGGCTAGTAGGCTTTGGTAAATATGGCTTCCGGTTTACACATTACTGCTGGTCTGTTGTACAAGAATGCTAAATAAACAGGTTGCCCGACTCTGAAAATGAATGTCGTGAACATTGTAGATGTATATCAAAATGCTGATTTATGTACTCTATGATTATACATGCACACGTAAGAAGTACCGTTTAGCATAATTTAAATGCATGTCTTATTCAGGCATGGGTCGTCAAATAGCGTTAAGACTTGTAGATCTTGGTGCCAAAGTGTGTGTGATAGACAGGATTCCAGATGACCTAGCCAACCTGAAAACACAGGTATTTTATTGTGTTGGACTTCATACAATGTAATCTGCGACCCAGAACATTCTAAAGTTTTCGTATCATACTTTATACAAAATATTAAAAAAAAGTATATTACATCAAAAAGGAAAATATTAATATACAGATAACGTCTGCTGAAACAAAACAACGAAACTGTGATGTCCCTTAATTTGGAGTATATTAAATAAATTAGTAACAATACAACTTGTACTCTATTTCATTGTTTATTTGCATCAATTGTTTCGCATGACATTACCTTTTTGTGTCGACATGCCGTAAAACATCATTCATTTATTCATTGGTTTTGCGATTGCATGTTATCGTTTTTTGATATATATGAAACACAATGCATAGTTTAATATACTAACTGTTATTTTGTAGAGCCCTACAATTACCACACTCTGTTTGGACATCGCAGACTGGGACGTGACAAGGAAAGCAGTGCAAGATATCGGCGAGGTCGACTTGCTCGTCAACAACGCAGGAGTGGTTGAGTTTAAGTCGTTCTTAGAAACAACAAAGGATTACTTATACGAGTAAGGCAAGATTAATTCATAATGAATCTTTACGAAATTCAGACATTCTATTATTAGTAAACACAATTCAAACAATCAAGATCGGACAAGTTTGAAAACCAGGATAATAATCTTTATAAAAAAAGCTATATAATGCCTTGTCAACATTTCAGCACCTTCATTTTGAGACTCAAGCACCTTGCTTCCGATCTTTACTAACCTTTGTCCGATTCGACGACTTTGAATACCATTTTTTATTGTTGGATACATATAATAAAAGTCAGAGTTATGACCCTTGATTTAATAAAAATACAATAGTTTGCCTTATCAACACTATTGCACCTACATTTATCATCCGATCTTTACCAAACGTGGTCTGAGTCGAAATATCATTGAAGCTCAAACAAATTCAAAAACCACCTAGTACATCGGAAACGGAACACCAATAGTATGACCCTGCGTTTAATGAAAAGTGCTACGTGGTACTTTGTTAGTCTGTAGCTACTTCATTTTTGAATTAACAAATTTGTTCAGAATGCTTATATCAATAATAGCTTGGACAAGTTGCCATATCATCCGACTCACAGTCAACCGTACACGCCCCTCCCTTCTCACAAATCCCATTCATTATAATTAGCTTATGAAACTGTCTAAGTCATGGAAGAAAGCTTGGGCAAAATAAAAAAGCCATCTCGGATTTGAAACAGCAGGGTTATAGCCCTTGAGTTATTTAAAAATGCTAAACTTTGCTTTGAAGACAAGATAATAGCGAGGCTGTGTACACTTAAAATCGAGTTAAGCTAACCGTTGGGCCATATTGCCCACTGACCGTACAAAGTCGGTAACCCTGTCTACACCACGCTTTCTGTTGTGTATTGTCTTTTTTCATTGTATAGTTAATTTGCTCTGTGTGTGTAGTACAGTGCGGATCTACTGTGCCATTACGTTTATATGCTGTGATTTCTATAGGACAATTTTTCTCATTTTTGTATCATTCCAGCCCCTACATTTTTCATCCGATCTTTACCAGACGTGTTTAAATTGTTAATATCAATAACAGTTAAAGATGCATTTAAAACGTAGCCATATCTGACACCCGTATCACACCCCATGGCTTCTATTCCTAACTTATCCCACCGTCAACCGACAATTTTATTTTATATAAAGTTATCTCGGTCATCAATGAACGCTTGAACAAGTTCACCTTATTGAATAGGGATTTTGTTCATGTTTCACTTGTTATTTAGTATTGAAAACAATAAATTGTTCAAACATGCAAATACCTCTGTCGGAAGTTGAGTGATACACACTTCCATCGCCATCTTGTTTTGTCTTTCAGTGTGACCACTATCAACTATTTAGCCGCATTTAACATAGCACAGGTAGGTAAATATAAATGTCACATTATCTTTTTAGGAACAATTGGGCATACATGTATTTGTACAATTTGCTTTGTCAATGGATTTGCTTAAGATTTCAGAGGTTCCCTTAAACTGCTCTACGTTGTTTAGTTCTATTACCATTTGATCGCTACTGAACAACCCCGCCTTGAAGGCATTATACAGTCATAAATCAAACAAAAAGTGATACTTGGAAGGAAAGAAATAAGTATGCATCTAACGCATGTTATGAACACAACACTGGATAACAGTTTGGAACTGATTGTAATTATACTATTTTACTCTGAGTGAAACATCCATGTACACAAACATCAAAGCAAGACGTAATGCGCCCAAGGTATTGACGGAATTTTCAAAGTTAGTGTGGACGATCTGGCACTACGGGTGGATTTCTCGAAACATGTATATGCTCATGTTTAAGTTGTATTACAAATATTTCTAAATATGTAGACCAATGACCAACCAGGTTCAGGCATTATTATAATGTGCAAACAATTTCACTAACCTTTTACTATATAAGTTCACGGTGGCCTTTCATTTTTGACTTTATTGACTTGAAAACTATTATTTGGGCTTCAAGTATCTGTATATCTTGCAAAGTAGTCAAGATCAACTGTTTAATAATAAATCTATCAGTTATGACAATATTCAATAATCTGCATCGTTATGATTACACAGACATACTATCACAAACATAGAGTAAGGTTTATACTGAGTTAAATTTCAGGCACGCCCTTAATTTTAAATTAGTAAATTATTTTGTAATACTACAGTTTGTTCTGTACTAGTTGCAGGCTATAAATGCAATTTTTAAAATGTCAAAGATTGCTTAGATAGGTAAAGTCTTACTATGATATTTTCTTTTTTACAAACACAGATTTCAAATCGGATCTTAAGTTGTTAATTTACAGGTTTTGCAAATGTTATAGGGATTGTGAAGTGATTGAGATGGGGTGGTCAATCGGGGTCCATATTTGTGTTATTATGTCTCAAATTGAACGCATAGAGGATTTGTGATGGCGCGTCGTCGAATCCGCTATAGTTACCGTTTAAAATAAATAATAAAATAGCACAGAGTTTAGACTTTACTTCGATGATGCAAAGAAGTAATGGGCCATTCGTAAATTCGATGGAGAATACTGGGTACCGTGTGATGTTATGCTCTCATGTTCTACAGTTAAAACAATTCTTCCTTACTAAAACATATACTAAAAAATATATCAACATAAATGTTGTTGTGCATCGTAGAGCAATAAACCATATCGTAGGCAATACTATTGTCATAAAAATGAACATTATTTACATGCCAAAATGTTATGATTATGTTTTTTAGGTTGTAGCTAAAGGTATGGTATCGCGTGGAAGAGGAGGTGCTATCGTAAACATAGGGAGTATTGCCAGCAAGAGTGCGTGTACAAATTTGTCAGCGTACTGTTGTAGTAAAGCCTCAATAAATATGTTGTCGATGACCATGGCGTTTGAACTTGGACCTAACAATGTAAGAAGTGTTTATGGACATGTGCAATTTCTTTCTATCTGACGCGAGGGTAATATTGCAGGCTGATAGTAAAATAAGTATCGCAATCGCAGCTTTGGTGCGCGGTGTTGTCACTATGGTGAAATTGCTAATTTTAACTCATCATAACTTCAAAGGTACTTGTTCGATTTCAAAAAAATACCACTAATTTTAGTAAATCTCCAATCCAGTGATGTAACTGTCATAGCAACTTTTTGAAAAAGTTGTTTTTGAAATAATAAATGTCCGGCAAAGTGAATTCTGTACTAAAAATGAACCTTATTATGGCCCGAGGGGCTTTCGGTATAATAGAATAAATATCACATTCTTGAGAGGGTGATAGGAAGAATTATCATCCTTTGGATGTTGATTTCCACCCTCAGCTTCGCCTCGGTCGATAATTATATCCTCAGAGTGAATACTATTTATATATTAACATGCAAGATGCTTTACTAGTTCAGCACACAGTTAATTATTGTATACTTGCATTATATATAGTATATTATAATTATTAAGTATACATAATGCAGACATTATTTTATCGCAAGTCGTCAACATATAGAATTAGAAATAAGAACTGAGATGTTATAGCTAAAGATAACATTGCGATATATCAACGTTCCTATCCTGGACCATTTAATACAAACGTCCCGTTTTACACACGACTTATTCATACTTTGTTTACACCACAGATCCGTGTCAACACTGTTGGTCCAACTGTGGTAATGACTGATATGGGAAAGAAATGTTGGAGTGACCCAGAAGTACAGGCATCTGCAAAGGCGAAAATACCAATTGGTCGATTTGCAGGTTTACATTTTATATTGTACTATCTAGTATGTGCAATTAAACCAGAAAACAATCGTGCTGAATATTTGTTTTGTAGCTTGTCCATTTCAGCTGTCTGCCATACTCTAACTTCCAATAAGTGGTAATTAGATTACCTATTTATTATGACGAGTGTTATTTTCAATTAAATGATTAACACCTATGCAAATACAAAAGCAATTTCAGTGACCATGCTTCAAGATAGGTATATTACAAGCGCATGTTGCCTATCTAAGTACCTAATGCATCTAAGTAAAAGCTTTCATGCAAAGTGTACAGTATTTCAATTGTCAGCATCAGAGGCTCCAAAGTATGATGGCCGAATGTGCTATTAAGTGGAAAACCCACTTAATGAGAGATAAGATAGCAATACAATTGATATACACATTATATTCTCTTTCAGAAATCGACGACGTCGTTAACACAGTCGTGTTTCTGTTAAGCGACAAAGCGGCAATGATCAGCGGTACATTCGTTCCAGTTGATGGAGCCATGTTGGCTGGCGTTTTGTAAACAGTGGGACACAACGTCAAGTAGACGGCGCAACGTCACTTAATTCGATCCGTAACATTATATTATAATTAAAATCATAGTGTATGTATTATATAAATATATAGTTTATCCAAGCATCTACGTATATTATTGACTCGACTGGCTGTGTCCTTATGTGTTTTATGGTTTATAATATTTGAGACAACTCAAGATATCATCAAATAAAATAGTCTGCATTAAGTCCTCTTTGAACTAGTGTCTTCAAACATAATCAGAGCTATTCAGAAAAAGACTGATAAACATTTTTATGATTTAAGATTTTATTTTGATTCTGAAAGACGATAGCAATTACAAGGTTTGTTTATTCTTTCTCAAAGTTTATATATATGTAAGGGTTATGATGATGTACAGTTACTCGCCTGTCAGAGTATAACAACGGTTCCCTTTGAAAAGCTTCTGTCACAACCGGCAACTTATGTCAGAACGAGGCGGAATATATTAGCCTATCAGATGACTCCGTTTTAGAATGGAGCAGAAGCATAAAAGGATCAACAATCATTAAGTTTGATTATTTCGGTCAAATTCAAATCTCACTGTCTTAAACTAATCACAATATGTTTGTAAGTAAACGTTTTAAATTAGATTTTAAACTCTTTTAAAATATCAATTAAAATTGAAGTGATTAATCTTGACCCTAACGTATGCTTTAAAATAACTACTGCACATTCAAACTTATTTATCGCTGGGTTTAATCGGAGTCACCACTGAGAAACCGTTGGAACTCTGAGGTGTAAGAATGGATGAAACAAGTCAATGTTTTTATAATCGCGCAGTGTATTGCCTTGAAAATGTGTATAAAAACGTCAAGAATTTCGTGCGCTTTTATAAAATGTTTAATTCAACCCTTTCTGCCACCGTTAAACTTACAAGAAATCGATGAGTCAGATCGACGAGGCAATTCCGAATCGACGACATAAACGTAATCACAACGACATACATTTATATTGTGAGCTACATTAATAAATGTATGTTGTGTGGCACTTTTGACGGACATGATCTGATAATTAGAATCTAACAGTCATGCGTATTTAGACAAAATGTGTGTATGTATTAAAGTAGTTGAATAAATTTAATATTAAACATTAACGTATGTTAGTTATTGTTTAACTATTTTCAGAACAATACCACAGCATATTAAGCACTGTCTGTGTATACCATTGTACTTATAAACATATTGTAAAATACGGGTGTTATGTGACTGCATATTCTCAATATATCTGACATTAATACAAATGTGATACGTTCACGACATTCGGAAGTACATGTATACGTAGGAAATGTTTATCTTTACATAACATTTGAATTAATTGAGTTCACAAGCTGTCCACCTGCCATATCAAGAATCCTACTCAAAAAGAAATGCACTTTGTGTTTATAGCGGTTTTGTTATTATGTCATCATTATGAGATATATTCATGTATTATACCTCACATAAAATGCCCATGCTAAATCCTCATAGACAACGAGGTGTACTTACGCAAGGATGATATTGCATCGCAGGGTGATATTATATAAACATTACATACCTGAGAGGGTGATAGTAAGAATGTTCACACAGAGGATATGATTATCGCCCAATATCCGAAGGGTGAACATTCTTACTATCACCCTCTCATGCATATGATTTTTATTCTGTTATACCAATTTCCCATCGGGTCAAAAGTAAGGTTCATGTTCAGTACAGAGTACAGTTTGCAATTCTTTTTTTTTCAAACCAAGTTCTATGAAAGTCTATTGTTAGATTGGAAATAACGTAACTAACGTAACTAAGAAAATGAATGGTAGTTTATTGAAATCGGTAAAGTACTTTTGAATTTATGATGAGTTAAAATAGCAAGTTCACTATACTGAGCCGATGACGTCACCAAAACAGTACGCACACCAAAACGCGCATCAAAGCTGTGCATGCTATAATTTAATTCCTATCAACCTACGATTTACTATCACCCTGTACTACATTTATCACCCTCGCATCGTAGGAAATTACACAGTGTTGTCTATGGGGATTTAGCATGGGCGTTTCATGTGAGGTATAATAATAAAAAATATCACATGGCTATTGCGCAGTTTTGTTGCGCGTAGGTGCGCTACTGTTTCGTCGACGTCATTGGCTCCGTGAAAAAGCTATTTTAGCGCATCATAACTTCAGAAGTAAGTTATCGATTTCAATAAACTACCACTCATGTTCTTAGTTAATTTATTTCCAATCCAATGATGAAACTTTGACAGCAACTTTTTGAAGAAAGAAAATCAGGCAAAGTGAACTCGGTATTGAACATGAATCTGTTGGACAGAGGGGATTTCGGTATAATAAAATAATATCACATTCGTGAAAGGGTGATGGTAATAATGTGAAATTTATATAATGTGATTGCTTTTGTCAAGTGTAATTTCACCTACTTTGATAAAAACAAGTAGGATCGATTATTATACACTTTACGAAACATAGGTACGAGTATAATAGGTCATTTAGCAGTCACAGAACACAGATGACCGAAAACACGCATACAAACACGCATACAAACACGCATACAAACCGTACAAACACGAATACAAACCATACAAACACGCATACAAACACGCATACAAACACGCATACAAACCATACAAACACGCATACAAACACGCATACAAACACGCATACATACAATAATTAAGGAAACAGCAAATTATCACATAATTTACGGTGTGGGAGTGGAATAACACCATTCTATATTTTCGATATAGCACTAGTTATATAAGTATGCAAATAAGCCTAGTATGTGCTTTCAAAACAATCGATTAAATTCCCACGGTTTATGTCGGTTTCGTATGTTAAAGCGAAAGGCAAAATACATTATAGCCTTTTGCCAACTCGTTAAATAAATTCAATAATGTCTGAGTACTCATGTAAGCTCCTCCATGTATGTTATGTTTGTGCTGTCGCATACGTAACGCAACGAAATGAAACAACCTGTTACTTTCATGGAATAATATCACTCACTTTACTACGGACTGCGAACTTCATCAGTCCTAACGAGTATGCAAAATAGTAGTTGCATTAAAATGAGTTTACAACACGTCAATATGAACACGTTAATATGGGCGAATATTGACGTTTACTGTTACATTACAAGTAAATGGAGCTTGCAAATGCTTTTTGGGGAGTTTAGTTGCCACACAGTAGTTTTTAAGTATTGACAATATATTAACTAACCTAAACAGTGCTTTAGAAGCAAAAGCTTTAGAAGCAAAACGTATATGATTTTAGATAATAATCAGCAAAACGCACACGATCGTTACAATCCTTTAAGCTAGAATTAATCAGAAACGGTCAGAGGGACCAATCTATATTGGTATAACCCACGTACTACTTGAGAAGACTATGGTATATAGTATTAATATGGTACGTATACTGACAAGTTAATACAGTCGTAATCGTGTATCGGAATGAATTCCGATGCATTGTCTTCCTCGTTAGATAAACGTTGACTTCAATGTCCGCCTGTAATACCAAGATGAATGATGATCGATGTATCGTCAATCGAAGATGGTAATCCAAGCCGATTTTGTGTATGTTTAACAGGGAAATCTCAATAAGGTTTAACATTTCAATCATTTTGAGTCGGCCATGAAAACCTATCTCTCTCTCTCACACACACACACACACACACACACACACACACACACACACACACTACCTATCTAGTCATCATGATTACGTATACGAACATATGAAGATAAACTCTATAATAGATAACAATGTAAATGAGACTAGGAGTATCGATAGTGAGGGTACCAGCACAGTTGCCCAGAGCGGGCTTCAGACCCAAGCAACTATAAAATGTGTTAGCCATGTCTGTTAACCCAGGTATACAATCATTTACAAAAAAACATAAATGAAAGGCATACTTGAGCCAAAAGCCCTGAAACATATTAATAAATAATTGAGCAAACCCATTCTAGGAAACTGTCGCTGGTACCCTCACAATCTATACTACCTATCAATCCAGTAATATCATATATTTTTGCTCATACGATTCAACTAAAAACATTTTCAGTGTATTAAGCAAAGTCAGATGGAACCGGGCAGTAGTCTTCATCATCGCTGTACATATCGTATTTTACCACAGAATATTTTATTTTCGTATAATTTGTTATTTTGTATTTTAGTTCAAGAAGCTCTTACCTGTTTTTATTTAGCTTACGTTTATAATTATCCATTTCAACCAACAATCGTCTTTGCTTATTGCCTTTGCCTTTTTTGGTGTCCATAAAATCATCACGAACTTCTTCATATTCAACTTGGAATTGCTTGCTTGCCATTATTTTCTTCTGTATTTATCTTTTAAATTGATAAGTTTTTCGCAGACCTTTTTTAATCTTTCTTGTTCCATATATAATACCACTATAGATAAATTATTTTTAAGTTCTTATTTAATATTTTCAATATCCTTAAATGGGACCAAACTATTGAAATCCTCATTGTAACCCTTACATTTAATCAATGCTTGTTTCTTTTTGTAATCACATCGTATTACTTTTTCAATCCTGAATATTTCTTGCTTTACTTTTATCATGTCTAATTCATAAAAGCTTCCATCAATGTTTTGGTTGTTAAAATCTTTTATTTTGTATGTCACAGGATTTGTACATTGGATTTCATCAACAACAAATATTTCTTCTATCCAATTTGAAGTATAACCTTTTTGAAACGTTCTTTTTTTATTTGCTGTTTCTAACATTAACCCCTATTTTAAACTTTAGCTTAATTTGATTACTTCTCACTTTTCCATACAAGTTGAAATACACCATTCCTTTATTCTTTTCATGACTTGCTTCAGTCGGTGTCACTTTAATACTCCGATGTTTTGTATTATTGTACTCATCAACCATCATCTGTAGCACGTCTAAATATGTATTTGTATTGTTTGCTGTAAAATATTTCCACATCCGCTCTTTTAATGTTCTATTAAATCGTTTATTTACTCCAGCTTTTCCAAAATTAAACGTGTGATACATTTTGATATTATTATCGACAAGGAACTGCTTAAATATTTTATTGTAAAATTCTACTCCCTGGTCAACCCACATCAATTTACATTGTCTTCCCATACCTATGAGTTTTTGGAACGATGTGGTAATTTCTAAACAAATTTTATTTGAAACCGGCACAACCCAAGCAAATTTACTAAATACATCAATTACAGTAAGGAAGTATTTAGTACCTTTACTACACTTTGAAAACGAGTGCATATCAACCAAGTCAGCAGACGATATTTTATCAATTCCATTACCAATCACACGGCGTTGAGTGAACTTTCTTCGTATAGGCTTATGCAGTTCATCTGCTAACTTGTCAGTCCATTTCAACGCCGTTTCTCGTTTTTTGGTGCTCCAAGACCAAGTTTGTATTTAGTACTAATAACAGGCTTAACAATTAAATTCTTGGCGATTTTTCCCCCTTACTTGTTTTTATACGGCCAGCATGCTTCTATCACTAAATTGATTTATTACTAGGATTTTCGTCATAACAATAATCATGCTCTTTGCAAACAGCATCTAACTCATGCTTTATTCTCTTGTTGCTCTGGCTTCTGCCAAGTCATTGAGTACCTTCATTGTGGCTTTCTAAGCTTTTTTTTGTATTATATTTACACGAGCATATTTGTGTTTAAACCCCCAGTGGCCTACTTTGCCACTGACCGTTTCAAGGCGGTTGCCATAATGTCAACCCTTTTGTGTTTGTGATGTTATTTGCATTTATTATTATGTTTGCTTTCTTGTTTGTCTGTTTGCGTGTTTGTTTCTGTGTTTTGTGGTTGACTGTCCTCCTTGAATGCTACTTTCCCTGTCCGATCTTTTTATATTTCTTTATATTATACATGTCTTTGTTAAAATGGAAAGAATTAGCAGACAAAAAGCAAAAATCGAGTGATCTTGTCAAAGAATACGAGAATAAAGTTACTCAAAAAAGACTAAAAAAAGGAGCTAGTCGTGATTTGTATAAAGAAATATTGAAACCGGTAACTAGCGAAATAAAAAGTCAGTCAGAACAGTTAATCGAGTAGTAAGCTTCTCTTCCAGAAATAAGTCAGCAATTAGCCTCTCTTCCAGCAGCAATAGGCGAGGAAGTACAAGAACAAAAAGTGTACCAGGGAATACTGTTATTTGCCGAAGAGCCTCTTAAAAAAATAGAGCATGCCAGACAGATAATTACTGTTTATCTAAATGCTGGAATCAATAACGAATTGGCGGGTAAACATAATTAACCCTTGCCATTGAGTGTAGCTAAAGATAAATTAAAATTTGGATACATATTCGAGCATGTTAGTGAGATTATCAAACAAAATGTTCACGATAGGACTGTTCTTACTAACCAGATTGGAAAAGAAAATAATACAATCATGGAAGAAAACTATAAACGAATCAGTGGGGACCTAAAAAGGAGTCAGAAGCCTTGAAACATTATAGGGAAAGAACTGATGCGATGATTATGCATAGTGAAATCTTTCCAGGGAAAGGATTACAAGAAAATAAAAATTCCTACAAAGTCGACAAAGATGGTCATTACAGTATGTAACAAATTGATTTACCTAAGCTTGTTGGTCATCACAAACTTATTACCAAACAAGGAGAAGCAGTTGTGCTAGACCTAAAAATAGATGATAATTTTGTAGACTTGATAACAAAGCGTTACAATAATAAAAAAACGTATTCAAAGCTGTCTCAGAATGCTTTTACGGAACTAACATAATTATCTGGTTTACCTATTCACGGAGGTTCTTCAAAGTTCAAAAAGATTTCAGGAGGTTGTGTTGATGTTGAATATTACAACCTTCCTAAATGATTTGGTTAATGATCTGGAGTTAGTATGTGGAAGTATCGAATCAGGAAATAATAGTCCACAGTTAATAAATAAAGTTATTAGCATAATTGATGAATTATTAAAAATAGGCGAAATATCACCCAAAGAACATGAACCATTTTCTAGATATCTTGATTAAATTATTGTCTAACTGTAATTATACATGAAAACCAAAGAAGAATTTATTGATCACTTGACACGACTTGTGACTGCATACAGGCGCAGTTATAAATTGTGTTGTATTATAAACACGGCATTACAGATTGTCAGTGGAATAATTGGTTGTGGTGCTGTTCCAGCATTAGTTCTAGCAGTCCCCGTTTTCGTGGCTGTAGTTGGCGCAGTTCCTCCAGTAGTTGGTGTTTTAGTGAGTAAAATAAAAATAGCAGAAAAAATACTTTGTTGAAAACGCATTGGAGAAGTTTTAAACAACTTCTTTCATTTGTCCAAACAACCATTGGACTAGCAAATGACGAAGAGGTAATCAGAATTGCCTTTAATAAAATGTTAGAAATTCAAAAGAATGATAACTTTACAGAACCTCTGGAAATGTCAGAAAAAGGTATAAGCATGGATTGTAATTATAACCTGCAATGAGATTATAGCCATTGTGAGTCCCGCACTTAAAACAGATACGTTCGTTATCAATAACTTCATAAGTACCATTACAATTTATGCATAGCATACGTACACTTGTAGCAAAGCTTGGTTCCAACACAATATTTACAAAGCTTCATTTTATCAACCATGCAAAATAAGATTCACTTTAAACATACTCCAGGGAGATCAATAATATCCAAAACTCTTTCACAATATTTGCAATTCATTATATTATAATATAGCATTATTTTTTTTAAAATATAAGCTTAAAAATATTATCTCATGTAATATTTTAAATGGAACGTTTAGAAAAGAAAATCAAAACTTTAAGGAAAATCAAATACTATATGCTCGAATAGTTGATTTTGAAAATATGACTAAACTTGAAAGGGAGTTAATAGTTTTTGCAAACTTTAAAGATCTGCCTGAAAGAATTATAACCATGGCACAACAACTAAAATTGTCATGGAAAATAAAAAAATAAAAATAAGCAAGTTGCGTGCGCTCTGTGACAAAACAATTTCATCAGCAATTCGTGGTTTTATAACTGAGCATTCTTTTACTGCTTAATACAGCTAATTATCAGACAAAGAAATTGATATTATTGTTTATGCTGGTTTAATAAAAATGGTGTAATCTTTAGTACATGGAAAGTTATATAGAAGAAATTAGTGTTTTTGAAAAAAGCTATTTGGAAAAGGCAAATGGAGCAATCAGTTATTTTGTAAAAAGCCGCATGGAAAAGGCAAATGAAGACATCGATGATTTCAAAAGAGAATGGATGAAAAAGATAGACGAGGAAATCAGCACTGCTGTAAAACTTCTCATGGAACAAGCAAAAGAGGAAATCAACAGTTTAAAAAAAAAATGTGGAAATAGCAAATAAAGAAATCGAGGATTTTAAGCAAGATTATTTAAACAAAAAAATAAATAATAATAATGACATTATCATGATTATAGAAAATCATATTAAAAATGCACATGAAAAATGTAATGCTATCGAGGAAGATCATTTAAAGGAAGATTTGATAGGATGTTCTGAAAACTTAATTGAGTTATATGCAGAGTCAAAAATTAGTGAAATTGTGGCTGGCATAGCTGACAACCTTCCAGCTGAAGTAAGTCATGAGATGTTACCATCAACAAAGGAAAACATTGAAAAAAGCTTTGTTGATTTTGTCTAAAAAATAAACTCACTAATGGCTTGTGGTTTCGTTGAAAAAAGTATTTTATAAACTATTGTGATATTTTAATAAACCAGGGAATAAATATTTTACTTCGAAATAATTAAATAAAATAATTATAGGCTTATAAATATAATCTCATGCAAAATTATATAATGAGTATCCAAGAAATTGAAAAATCCTCAAAACAATATAGCAAGATTTTTAAAGTAAATGTTCACTCGTTCAACTGCGGGATACTAAACAACAAGTATTAAACTTTTTTAAAACGGAACTAGCACAAACGGGCGGTGTTAATTTAAGTGTTGATCTGAAACATACTTCTAGGAAAACAACGATGGGAGACAAAGAAACAGGTTCTGCAACAACATACAAAACAGCTTACTTTAATTCTAAAGCGGCAACAATATTAACCGAAAATAATATTATCGAGGCTCTGGACAAAGCACGTGAAGAAATTATAACTAGAGTTGGAAATTGGATTCAGATGGGAAGTGGTTGGCAAATTGAGGTACTAGCTGCGCACAACATAAATCCAGTAAAGTTTAAGATTTTACGTGGTAGCTCTGATTTGAATCTACCAAAAGAACTTGCTAATGCTAAAAAAGGTTTAATAAATATAAAAGATTTCCTGTTACATTAAAAGAAATCCCAAAAATAGAAAAACAAAACAACATTTGTTTTTAGATATTTGGATATGAAAATAATCAAGTATACGCTTTGTACATATCACAAAATAAAGCAGAGGAAACATGTGATATGCTTTTGATCATCGAAAAAGAAAAAAATCATTATGTATGGATAAAATATTTTAACAGGTTAATGTTTAATCAAACATTAGATTCAATTAAAAAATGATTTTGTAAAACATGCTTGCAGTGCTCTATATAAGAAAGGGTGCTAAAAAACATAAGCCTGTTTGTCTTTCACTTAACGGAAAACAAGCAGTAGAGATGCCAAACAAAGATGAAAAGGCTCTAAAAACTACGACAGGCAGCTAATGTTTCCGTTTGTTATATAATTATGCTGATTTTGAAGCAGTAACCGAAAGTATTTCTTCAGCATCAAACAATCCTAAAACATCATATACAGAAGCATATCAAAAGCATACTGATTGCAGTATAGGTATAAGGTTGTTTGTTGTTATGATGATCAATATTCAAAACCATTTGCAACGTACAGAGGACCAAATACTGTTTACAAGTTTTTAGAAGAAAATGATAGAAAGAAGAAAAGTGGTGCAAAAAAATAGTGAATGCACATTTAAAGAAAAATTTGGTGATGTCGTCGGAAGAAGAAGCTTAATTCCAAAAATCTAAATCATGTCATATTTGTAGTAATGGTTTTGTAATAACTCTCAATAAAGGTGATGCGGGTCCTACAGTAGCATATTATGAAAACTCTGTTAGAAAAGTAAGAGATCATTGTCATAGAACTGGAAAGTATAGGGGAAGCGCTCACGATATATGTAATATTAATTTCAGGTTGACTAAAAAAATGCCTGTTGTGTTTCATAACTTGAGAGGATATGATTCTGACATTATAATGCAACACATCGGAAAGTTTAAACAAAACAAACATGTTATACCAGATAGCATGGAAAAGTACATGGCTTTTATGTTAAGACAAAGTTTGGTGTTTATTGACAGTTTTCAGTTTCTGTCTCAATCATTAGACAATTTAATAAAAAACATCCCATCGTTTCAATACACCTCGCAAGAATACTTTGATGACAAGCTAGAATTGATAAAAAGAAAAGTGTTTATCCTTATGATTACATGGACAGTATTAAACGTTTTAAGGAAACTAAATTACTTGAAAAACATAACTTCTATTCTCAATTAAATGACGAGCACATTTCAGATGCAGATTATGACCACGCTAAAAAATATGGAAAACATTCAAGATTAAAAATATGGGAGAATATCAAGATCTGTTTTTTAAGACTGATGTGCTGTTACTGACAGATGTTTTTGAAAACTTAAAACTTAGAACAATGTTCATTGAGTATTATAAATTATATCCTTGTCATTACTTAAGTAGTCCTGGTTTAGCCTGGGATGCATGCCTTAAGATGACTGGTATCCAACTTGACTTAATAACGGATATTGATCAATATTTGTTAGTGGAAAAAGGATTAAGAGGCGGCACAAGTTATATTTGTCGCAAGATGACCCTAGTGGTTGAGGCTAACTCAGAAAAGAATCAATGACGGTGAATGCATTTACATAAGTTTAATGCAACTTTTAAAATATGTTAAATAAATATACATAATCAAAAAAAAACAAGCGAATACGCAGATGAAATATGAAAATACTTTTCTCATGAACGTTTAAAACGTTCTTAGTAATATAACAAATATTATAACAAATACTGAATGTGTCGAATGATTATATACGACACTAAAGTGTTGTTAAAGTTATAACAATGTTGATGTTCACACGAATTATGATCGCACAGGTACGGGGACCGTCTCCACAGCTCGTTAACGTTATATGTTGATTCAAGTGTCGAATCACCTAAAGGGCTTACTAACCCTAAAAAACAAGCGAATACGCAGATGAAATATGAAAAGACTGTCCTCATGAACGTTTAAAACGTTCTTAGTAATATAACAAATATTATAACAAATACTGAATGTGTCGAATGATTATATACGACACTAAAGTGTTGTTAAAGTTATAACAATGTTGATGTTCACACGAATTAAGAGCTTACTAACCCTAAAGGCTTAGCTCCACTCCGGGAGGCATATATCCAAACCTGGATGGCTTAGGCTGTATTAATACATACGTTTTAGATGTCGGTTCATAAACACACCAATCTGATATAATTATCATTACACCAACAAATCATTATCTAATAAATATATATAAGCCACTCTCTAATAATGATGAGTAGCAATGGATGTATATTCTACAACGCCATGTATATGCGTCTAACATTTATAATAGTCACTCATCTCATTGTTAACTACTGTCAACAATCGTGTATTACAATCACTGAGTTATACGCCACCGTTAACTAATGCACATATTATACACCGGTATCCAATTAATATTGTTTTACAATTAATGATCAATTACAATAATTACATCTAATAAAGTAACTTCAAAATCATATGTTAGTCTCAAGTTAATGTTTGAGAAACACAAAGCTAACCGGATGTCGTAACCGCCAACCAAACTGGCGCCGCCCACTGAATACAAATGTACGATAAAAGTTCATAAAATAAATACTGACCAAATATTGCCTGTGAATTTCGCCGTCCAACTTCTGCTCCAAACAAAGCAACTATTATTTCCCAGTTCATTCCGTGACACACGTGGCTAAATTCGCAGGATTAAAATCTACAAGAAAGGGCCATTAAACAACTTTGCTCTTTAGAGAGATAGACCTATACTTTTACATGCATTAGCACAAAACTAAACTTATTAAACGGCACTTCCGGTCGCCACTAAAAATGTGCACGCTTTTTCGTGTTACCTGAATATATCATGGACACTGTGAATTGGTTTCAACTGAACAATGGATTAGAGTGTAACTAACAGGTGCTTACAAGGGCTATGTACAACCAATACGCTCTACGCTTGACATTTTATGACAATATTGCAAACAGCTATTCACAGACTGACAATAAATCTATGAAAAACTACAACAAGAAAAAAGAAAGCAAGTATATAACATATCTTGATGTAAATAACTTGTATGATGGGACATGTGCCAGCCGTTGCCTACTGGTAACTTCAAGTGGGTTGATAAGTTTGAAAAAGGAAAATCAAATTACATTGTTGAGTATCCCAAGAAACTGCATGACTCGCATAATGATTATCCTCTTGCCCCAGAAAGTTTAAATATAAAAGATGAGTGGTTGTCACACTATTGTAAAAAAGTAAAACGAAATGTTAAATTGGGACCTTGCAATGTTAATAAACTTGTTACGACGTTGAAAAAATAAAGAAAAGTATGTCGTGCATTTTAGAAACTAAGAATTATATAAAAAGCTTGGATTAAAGGTAACATAAATACACCCAGTACTACAGTTTGATGAATCAGAGTGGATTAATATATACATAGACTGTAAGACTGCTAAGAGAACAGCTGATAAAAATGCTTTTGAAAAGGATTTCTTCAAACTGATGAACAAGCAGCAAGACCATCATTCATTTCTTGTAAAATGTTTAATGAACATTTCATTGCAATAAACAGAATAAAAGAACGATTAGTTTTAAATCGTCCTTGTTATGTTGGCATGTGTATTTTAAACTTGTCAAAATATTTTATGTATGATTTCCATTACAACTACATTAAAACAAATATGATAAAAAAGCTAAATTATTATTATTATTCTTTGTGTTATGAAATAAAAACAAAAGATGTGTATGCAGACTTTTACAAGGGTAAAGAACTTTTTGATAATTGTTATTATGATCCAAAAGGTAAGTTTAATTTTAATGATAATAAAAAGGTTATTGGCAAGATGAAAGATGAAACGTGTGGCATACCCATTGTTGAATTTGTTGGACTACGAAGTAAACTATATTCGTATATGTTAGATAATGAGGTTAGTACAAAAAGATGCAAGGACGTTAAAAAGTGTGTTGTTAAAAAAGAAATAGTACACGATGATTGTAAAACAGTTTACTCAAAGCAACGGAAGCTCATCACAAGATGAAAGTTATCAGATCTAACAAACACAAGCTGAGCAGCTACGAAACAATAAAAAGAGTTTGTCAGCTTATGATGATAAAAGATACATACTAGATAATGGGCAAGATACATTGGCGTATAAGTAAATTCCATGATATATACAGCGATGATGAAGACTACAGCCCGATTCCGTCTGACTTTGCTTAATAAATTGCAAATGTTTTTAGTTGAATCGTATGAGCAAAAATATTATGTTATTAATATGATAAACTGGATTGATAAGTAGTATAGACAGTGAGGGTACCAGCGACAGTTTCCTACAATGGCTTTGCTCAGGTATAATAATATGTTTCAAAGCTTTTGGCTCAAGTATGCCTATCATTTACGTTTTTTGTAAATGATTGTGTACCTGGGTTAACAGCCATGGCTAAAACATTTTATAGCTGCTTGGGTTTGAAGCCCGCTCTGGGGAACTGTTCTGGTACCCTCACTATCTATACTACTGAGACTTAATACTTGCCAAACTTCAAGGAATCTCATGAACTACAATTGTAAATACAATCGTTGGTGTATTAGGTGTATGCTTTACTAAAGCTTCCTGGTCAAAATACTTTTTCGGAGGATATTTAAATATTACTGAAAATAAAAAGATGTTCTCTTGGAAGAAACAAACACAAACAATAGGGAAAAGTAGCAGGCTCGGATTTATTGAGTCCGTTCATGAGAGCTAATATAAGGTGAAACACCTCTCACGTCCACTAGCATCAGCTTAAGCGATGCTTTAAAGACACACAGATTGGGATAGATGATTCCAAAGGACTATCTACGATTTGTAGACTTGTGCAGCCGCTTCACAGCACTAAACAAACGCTAGTGCACTCGCATGTTCATACATATATTTATCACATGGAACTGCTTGTATTCCGTATAATATACCCATTACGTATTTCCTTATATTAACCATGTGTAATACAAGGTGACCGAATCAGTCGGTCGTTGAAGTGCAGTGTCAGTACGTTCGTCTAGTCAATGTCCCGGAACACCCGTTTAGTCCGTGGATTCCGTGGATATAGCACTGAATCGGCGATGTTGTGAGGGTAACAGTCCGCCGTATGTTTTTTCACCACAAGCAATAATGTGTAGTTTCCTGTCGTTTTTGAGCCATGTGATAAAAAGGATCTGACACTCGTTGTCATTTTATACAAAATTGTATTAAACTCGTCCAGGAATTTGTTATTAAGCTCGCCAGAGGCTCGCTTAATAACAACTTCCTGAACTTGTTTGATAAAATTTTGTATGAAATGACAACTCATGTCAGATCCTCTATGTGTACGACACTAGGTGCATATATGACATTATTGGATGTACAATAAATATCCGTGAATTGCCTGTATGCAGTATTAGTATTCTCTGGTAATAAAAAATTACATTTAAATGTCTGATAATTCACTTGCAGGGGAATATAGATGTATTTGTTGTAATATAGTATTCGGTGGGGATTGATTTATTTACATAGTTTACATAGTCCCTTTTAAGATTTGGTGCACCCTAGAACATGGTTTAGACCCCCAGCGACAATTTTGCCACTAACCATTCATATCATCACAACTGTCAACCTGTTAATATTTGCTTCTGTTTTCTTTTGTACTGTTTTTGATTGCGTGTTTTAAAACGCGTCAACCTCTAGACGTTTCTTCTGGATTTCAGCAAATTTCATTTAAGCTATCCAGTATACCGTATTCTTGCATACCGGACACGGATATCCGTCATTTTACCGGGGCTAGATTATAAGAATCTTTCATGGATATCCGGTGAAGATAGGGAATTCCAACCCGAGGTATAAGTGTTTTTATCGGAACCGAGGCTCTGCCGAGGTTCCGATTAAAACACTTATACCGAGGGTTGGAATTCCGTATCTGAACCGAATATCCATGATAGATTCTTTTTCTTGCATATCTGAGACATACCGGATGTTGGCGCGCGTGAATTTTATCTCGACCCTAGGGTGAGATGGAAATATCTAGCCCCGGTAAAACGACGGATATCCTTGTCCGGTATGCAAGAAATTTCCATCTCACCGTAGGGTCGATATAAAATTCACGCGCGCCAACAACCGGTATGCAGGAAAATATGTAAAACGTTAGTAGCTGGCGGCGTCGACGCACAAAATGTTTCTGATATGCAAGAAAAAGAATATATTATTCAGATAGGGAATTCCAACCCTCGGTATAGGTGTTTTAATCGGAACCTCGGCAGAGCCTCAGTTCCGATAAAAAACACTTATACCTCGGGTTTGAATTCCCTATCTTCAGCGGATACCCATGAAAGATTCTTATATTGCCTAATGACCGTTCAATGTCAGCATCTCTGTCTTTACCTCGCTTTCTGTTGTTTATTATCCAGTTGTTTTACTATTTAAATTGACAATTTGGTTTAGATTGTGGTATAGTGTGGACCTACGGTGTAAATGCATTTAGACTGATGTGGTTAGTATGGCTATGTATTACCTTGCTATACTCCTACCTTCTATTGTAGTCTATGTTGCTTATGCACATCTCTGCCTACAAAATGTATGAAATGAGAAAATTAGAAATCACCGAACACGATAAACTGAACATTTTGCAGTCTCGGTTTGATTGAGACTTCATGAATCTAGTTGGGAGCAGATGTTATGAAGCCTGCTTATCACAGGTTACATTCTAACATCATTATATGCATGTCAGACCTCGTACATCGTGGCAATTTGGTTATATATTTGTTTATGCACGACACATCTCGGTATACTTATCTTATAAATCCATTACTACAAATGACGTATTAGATTTTTTTCTCGTCATTTTGAAATTATATATAATTATGATTATATTATTAACGTATTCGTGTCGTCCTTGATATTTGGGTGGACTTTTATTCAGAACAAATATTGTTAAATTTGGTTCACCCTCTACATAGCATGAGACACTCAACTGCATTTCAATTAAGACCGCTGTTGCAATAAGAGCAAATTAGTCACCAGCTTAAGCAATTAAGACAGCTCTGGTTTATTTAAATTAACCTCAACAGGACATGTTTATTTACACTTAACATAGTTACGCACATTGACCGCTACGATGCATAGCCTGGCGTCTATTTAATGACATTTACTTTGTTATTTAAAATGCCAGCGTACGAAGACAATCGCCTGTATTGATTCTGGTTAAAGCTACACAATCCCGATAAAATAATACATTTTTTTTTTTTAAACATAGGAACGGTTATAGATGAAGTTCTTTGCTGGATGTGTTGTATACATTGTTTAGGCTGGTATATTGTCGTAACGTATATAGAGACATTTGCATAATAGGCGTGATAAACGCTTCGGTAACTTTGAAAGTGTACCACCCGGCGATTACGGGTATATAAGCCTAAACGTTTATATAGCAATTTGCTCAGATATCCGATGACTACAGGCTGTTCAACTCGATGAGGATATTCAATGGCGTGCACTGTAAATATATACATGATTGTAATATTAAACGGAAGGGAACAAGTAAAATGCGTAAGGCATAACGTAAATGCATCACTATGTAGAGAATTATAAACACTCACCCGCATATTCCATATATGTTCCATATATTGTATATACTTATTTCCTGTAATATTATTGCAGTAATCCAACATCACACACATACATGTATCGGTAGCCAATAGTACGTAACGTGAAATACATGCTCAGTGTTGACACTGGACAGGGAGAAATTATTGTTTACAATGAGACGCTTGAAGGGTATTGTTCAAATTAAGTTATATATGGAATTTTCCTTTATTGGTAAAAGACCAGCAATATTATTTCTCGCAAATAGTAGTTTTCAGGATGTGGGGATGGAGTATACACATAAAGGTCGCCCATCCGTCTATCCTTCAGTTACACTTTTCAATTCCAGAGCATCTTAGGTGAAAAAACAAGAGTCAATTTGTGGAAAAAAAAGGATAGTTCTTGCGGGCGAGCGTGTTTGTGGATGCGTGCGTAAGCTGTGCTTGTGTGCGTGCTATTATGCATATGTTTGTTAATATCTAAATCTGATGAATCTGAAAGGCATTTGAATACTACTTCTTCATAAAAAATAAAATTCATACAAGAAAAAAGTGCTGAAGCCCGGGCTAGAGCCCCGTCCGCAAAGGTGAAAGCATACTAAGACAGCGCGTTAACCTACTGGACTGCGGAGGCCGATTAACCCTGTCGTAATAATTAAGTTACTTTACATAAATATGTTCAATCGCGAAGGACCCTGTGCTAATATCACGGTGGAGAGACGTAACGGACCCTGGCTGCTCTGTAAACAAATGCGTGTGATTCTGGCAACGGACAATCCGTATCATTGGCATCGGATCCTAGATGATAGATTGTTTTCAATACACCTTCAGATTAAAGAGAAAACGACTGTCGGGACTTTTGCCCCACCAACAAAAGCAATAAAAAAAAAAAAAAAAAACATCTGTTGGTTGCATGGTGTTTTAAGTCATCTTCAGCACATTTTAGGTTATATGTGATGGTCAATTCAGTCATGGGGGTGCAGACCACCCACATTTTTATAAGTAGGACAAGTACTGCATGCCACATGAAATCTGAGAACGAGATGGATTCGTACCCACGACCGTAGCGGTGAACTTGAAACAGCGCATCACTCTGGACCACCGGTACTAAAATTATTCATGCGATAGCATGATGGAAAATAAAATGGAACAGCCCAATATTGAATTATTAAATCGGTTATGGATGTAGAATGTAGAGGGTGTGATCTTGTTATAGTGAGAGAATCTGGTGGTGAGTTTGGAAAATGCATCTATGTCGTACACGACTAAACAAATATACTCCGAAACTACGTTCGTGTATATACGTTTGCACTTGGAGATAATTCTCTCTTCACGACCTGTCTTCCGTTGGCAGTACCCTAAAATAAACTATGGGCCCGCAATAGACATAAACCAAACTTACTTTCCCGCAGCGCGCTGCATGACGGTTTTTGCCGCCGTTTTTCACGACAATGACCTCACACAGTTTTTATATTTAAAAAAAAAGTTTATTCAAAAGGCATTATCCTAGAGTACGCATATGTGTACACATTGTCTGCAAAAATCAGAAAATTTAAAAAAAAAACACGAGAAATAAAAAACAAACAAAAAACAAACAGACGAAAAACGAGTGGTGAGAGGATATAAGGATTCAGACTATATCATCAACATGTCAGCGTCAAATAATATATAAAATAGTGGGAAATACTCCCAAAAATGAACCACGGCTTATCTGGGAATAAAACATGTTCATGTAGTTTACCCCGGGACCACACCAGTAACGCTCTAGCTAAGCCCTAACAGGTAACAATTGTTTGATCATAAATGATATTTAAAAACAAAATACATCAATGAATAAAAAATCAGATATTGCAAGTAATACAAATGCAGCAATGTGAACAACTAATGACGTAGACTGTATACATGAATGTTGGCATAATGTAGGCAGACATATCGTATAGAGAGCCAAACGTAGTTGTACGCAACAAATAAGAAAAAAGATTTTTTATTTATATATTTTGTTTAAAATAACTCGGTGTACACTTATTCACAAATAAATATGATTGCGAAATGTAATACATTGAACACCTCCTATAGAAATGCTTAGCTTTCCGTTTATAATCTCCGAATACTTACGGAAAATGTCAATTACAAGTTTTAAATAGGCATTTACCACTTTTTTTAGCGGATATCGAGGAGAGCACCCTCATCGGAGTCATTCTATGATTTGAAAAGGTTATCACATAACATTTAACTGAATGTTTGTTTATCAGGACAGTATATTGAATAATGTATAGCCGGTCGCCGCAACGAAAGGAAGGACACATAAAAATAGAAGCTGTCCTACTATTACTATCGAATATATTTTCCTTTGATTCGCAAATTGTTCCAAGGATAGACTCCGAAACACAGAACCGGTGAACATACCAATCCGACGGACGAGACTAAGGGAACATGTTTTACTCAATAATACACAAACGAAATTGACTTGCGCCGATAAGGCTTTATCCGGATCAAATCCAACGTGCTATCAACTAGACCACGCCAGCCCCCTTGAATAGTACGAGTTCCTCGCCGATGTTTGGAGGGTGAAAACTCGTTAAATGTAAAAAAACTTTGAAATATCTTCAGCACATTGTTTTTTCCATAAGTTGACTCCCGCAAAAGCCACACCCAATTGAAAATGTCTCAGATTTATCTTCCACCGCTGATATCAAACTGAGATATTTCGAACAGGGAAACATATCTAGTCGTTTTTTTTAAGATGTATGTTTTCAACTACCACGTAGGAAACTGTGTCAGAAACAAACAGGATCCGGTGCCATGAGCGACCAGGATCCGTTACTTTGCAATTCACAAACAACTTAACGCTTTTGGCAATCGTTTGATATTATTATGTATTAAATACGTTCAATGGATGTTATGGCTGAAAATACATAATAGAACTAGACGTACTTTCACGCGTCGGTGTGTAAACAGTGCGCGTTCTTTCACATGTAAAACACTGTTTTTATAACCCGTTCTTCATGAATTCATACACACATATGCATCTAGTGTTCCGTGTGTTGGATCATTTTTAAAAAGTGTATTATTGGAAAGAAATATTAAATATCTTTTAACAGCACGTCCAATAGTTTACGTGTTTTCACACCCCAGGGTCCTTTACATGAACAACCATGATCAAGGTAACCCTGTTTTGAGCAGCAAGTGTCCGTTACGTCTGTCCACCGTGAATATGAACCATTTTGCTTTTCCAGGTCCGTAGCTACATTGGGGCATACATATGCAGTTGCCTTGGTCGAATTTTGGGAATGTAAAACAACTATTTACTAGTATAAAAGGACCCTGGGGGAAATGCAACACATTGAAGGAAATCAAAACAAAATCCAGACTGGGGAGGGAGGTTAATGCCACCGGACACCAAAATAAGGGATATATCATTGTGTCTCTATCCATTTTTTTTTCAATTTCAATATTTCAATTCATGCATAAATTAAGAGGAATTTATTAAAAATATGTTGATTTATAATCTACTAATATGTGTAAACCATGCATGCATAACTACTATATCTCCATCTTTGCCATTAGTTATGAGCGTTGGTTTGGGCCCCCTCTAACAATATTCCAATTTTGATAAACAATGCCTCCCTTGTGTTTTGTGTCAATACACATACATACAAATGAAGGATTATTTGTATAGAATATTTTCTTTGATGAAATGGGATAGTTGGAAAGGGTCTTTTTCAAAAGGCCGCTACGTTTAATTATAGGCATTGTTTTGGATTATATATACATATGGACTTATAAGGTTGTTTGAGTAAGTACCTCTTTAGCTTCCTTTTCAATTTCTAATGACTTGTATTTCCTATTGAAGATTGATCTCATCAGTTCGGTGGTCAAATGTCGTCTGCTAAAATCCGCTTTTATACCCGACATAAGACCAGTGGTCGATTCACAAAGTACCTGAAGCGTCTCATACAGTACCGCCTTATCTCATTAATATTCAGTGAATTTAGGTAGTGCGCATGTTGTATATATGAACCCACACGTATACAGTAATCACTTAGTACAACATACGTAATAACCGTTATATTTGCTCAGTTCTGGTGTGCCTTTTATCGGGATTGTGTAGCTTTAAGGTCAAGACATATTTTTTAAATGTCGTTCTCCTTGAAGTCTACGTACTTCAACATAAATAACTGAATGCAAGTTTAACATTTTAGAGATAAACAGTTTACACCCAATGCGAAATGAGAACTTTAAAGCACATGTGTTTGCAGAACAAGATATGTAGTGTGCATATGTTAATCGGTTTTAAGTGATACGTGATATAAACATTCCATCCTGTTATGGAAAACAAGAGTGATGATTATGCTTTTAGCTAAGTTAGATGTGTTTTCTCGTCGAACCCTAGATTCGCTAACTCTTTGGCTGCAATTGCTTTGGTTGTTCAGTACAATTCTGGATACATCCGGAAGTGTTTCTAATAGTGTTTGTATATAGTTTTATAATAACATATAAGTGTTTTGTTTCCTAATATCTCTGGGAGTGGACTTTATTGTTAGATATTTCCTTTTGATGGGATGTACTTTTGTTTGCACCGTCTTGTCAGTTTCAGCGCTAAGGCAAGATAATAGCGTGGTTGTGTACATATATTTAAGCTAACCAATGGGCTGTATAGAGTACTGCCCTTTCCAAGTCGGTAAACCTGTCTCCATCACTCTTTGTGTTATGTATTGTTTTTTCATTGTATTGTTAATATGGTGCAGTGCGGAGATTCGGTACCATTGCCTTTGGACGCAGTGATTTCTATAGGAGATTTTTCTCATTTTAGTATATATTTTCGGTATGTACCTTGTGTATTTCAAAGATTGTGAATTTACTGAATTACAAAATAGTTTTGGGCAGTTTCATTCGTTATGTCAGATGGCAATGTCTTACGATTGGCATGGAAACAAAACTACATCATATTCAGTTTTAACTTTTATCTACAATATCCCACAATATATACCACATAACTCTATAAAAGTTATGTAACATTTACACATATCTGACCTAACTTTTCTAGTTTGACACATCCTATCAACAGTCTTCCACAACTGTTATAAAAAAGCTTGCCCCTATCTTTTCAATAGGGTATCTATGTCCATTCCGAGCGTCATCCAATCATACGTCATTCATTTAAACAATTCTCTCTAATCAGCATTATTAGTCGGAATAATCCAATGTCAATGCTGTTTAAATTTCTCTGTCTTAAACATAAGTAAATATATATCCATCTTCTGAAATACATCGTAAACTTCTTGACGCATCTGGTATTCTGCAATAATGTAAACGCTTTAAACGCCGGCATGCAGATACTAACTCGTCCCATAAACCCTCTGGTCTCTTTTATAAATATAATAAATTGTTTATACATAGTCTATCGTTTCAGATGTATACAACAACGTCCAAAAGAAAAATGATTAACCATAAAGAGTCTTGTCTTTAAGAATGAACATGAAAATCAACAATATATATATATATACAAACCATTTTTTGAGAATAAATTGTACATGACCAATACAACGTTAACACCTACGCCCAACACCGAAGTGCGTTTTCGTTATTCTTAAGTGTATAGAATTCCGTAATAATAAAAATAACTTCATTATACTCATTTATGTTTTCGCCGTGTTTTTTTTTTTTTCAATTGACGTTTTTTGTTTTTATTCTTGTCATTTTCTTTCACTTCTGGAGCACCATCATTGGCATCACCCGATAGTTAAAACCAAATGATTCGTACGTTTGTGAGCATCATACTATGATGATGAGTTACGATGTTAATGTGTTTATTACGGTCTGAAGATGTTTCCTTACAGGTGGAAGAAAATAATACAAGAACAAGAAAAGACAAGCGTCTATGGATAATAATGCACGGTGAATAACTACAATTGTTCACATAAGCATGATGAGTACATTAATTAGTTTTATTATTCCAGACTTCCGTAGCATATCCGGAATGCACATTGCAGACAGACATTGCGGTTACACGTGTATATGACATGTAAAAAAGCCTGTTATCAAATCTATTTTTAAGGAGTTTTCGTTTCAATTCTGGAGGCAAATCACTTTAAATGTTTTATGTTATAGGCAATCAAAATATGTTAATTCTCCGTGGCCTAATGGTTAACGACGTTGCGTTGTAAACCTTTGCCTCTCACCGCTGCGGGTTCGAATCCCACTGGGAGCTCGACTTGTAAGTGAGAAAGTCTCGATTCTTACGGATGGTGGGAGGTGTACAGTGTATAGTTTTCTACCCAGGAAAAGTAGGTGGTCTGCCTCCACCACAAAAAATCGACGGTCATAATTAACCTTACTTGTGTTGAAAATGACGTAAAACACCATACAAACCAACGAAAATTACGCGACACCTATAAGTACCCAGATTTTAAATGCTATTCAAATAGTAATCTGTCATTATAATTTCCTCCGCAAACATTGAACACGCTCTTTAAAGCGATGGCTGTATCTAATCCATGAAATTGATTATTTATTTTCAGCTGATGATTCAATTATTCCAGATCACCCGGATGTGCTGGTCTGGTTCATTCGGAAAGATATATATTAAAGATTGCTAATCTTTTTGATTTCTTAAAATATTTGTTGGTGCAGTTTCCTGTCGTTTTTGGGCCGTAACTGTATTCTGGACATGTAATTGATACATTGAATGCATCTCATCATACTTTTGACAGTTTTATATATGACACTACGTGGTCCCGCCTTAATTCCATTAAGCGATTGGAAAGATTATATTAGCAGGATTGTATAGAATATGTTTAAAAACATTTTTACTGAAAAATTGTGATAACCTGTTTAAAATTACATATTAAATGTTTTAATTTTAAAATATGCAAATTCTTTAAGCCGAAATTAAAGTTTTATTTCATACCCCAGCCAACCCCGTTTTCGCTTCTTGGAGAAGGGGTTGAATGGGGTATGAAAGTTAATACTCGGACCACGTAATTAATTACAATAGTTAAAGTAGACTGAGTGTGAATCCCTGTTTAGCTTTAATAGCAGACATGTTTATCTTCACGAGGCAATACGTTTCCAATCATGCCAAGTTTGTGTTTTCTTCAGATTTTAAACATGGTAATGTAAGAATGGAAGGCAATGAGGAAATCATTAGCGTATTTAACATGTTTAAGGCTTCATAACGCATTTTTGTCAAAATTGAACATCATTACGTGGTTCGAGTGTTAACTTTCAAACCCCATCCAACCCTTTTTCCAAAAAGCGAAAACGGGGTTGGCTAGGGTATATAGTAAAACCTTAATTTCGTCTTAAAAAGATTGCATATTGTAAAATTAAAACAATTACTATTTAATTTTAAACAGGTTATCGCATTTTTTCATCAAAAGATGTTTTTAACCTTGTTTTATTGGCGAAATATCCGTTAGAAAATCCTGCCAATATAAGCTTTCTCGTCGCTTAATGAAATTAAGACGGGACCACGTATTGTAACATTTAAAAGACATAAATTAAAATATAACTGGGGTACTTATAGGTGTCGTTTAGTATAATAATATTCTAAAATAATTTACATGTAACAATGTTCAGTAACCTGTTTTAATATATTGATGTAGAACAACAAGAACCGTGAGTGACACACAATATATAACTATACATACAATAGTCTTAACGGTGTGCCTCCATTTAACATACTTGCACTAAATAAATACACACAATATTTAATAGATTGCAAAGCCATTTTCCATTCATGATATAGTGTGTTTATGTAGACATAGTTTAGTCCAGCATATTATATGTGTAGCTTTGGGTATGTTTTTATTTATCTCAGTTTTTAATATTATATATAAAGCATACACATATATATGTGTTACATACATAGACAGCCTATATACTCCTCAAAATAATTTAAGGACCATGTTTTGATTCCGTCATTTATTTTAAGTAATTGATAGAGTCTGGTCTCAGCGAGTTGGCCTATTTAAACACCGAGATGGGCGTAGCCAATCGAAGTGTTTAAATAACCAACGAGCTGAGACAGAGTCTATCTTTTTTGTAGCATGGTGTACTTAGTAACACTGTGACGTCATAATGACCGTACTCTAAATTCCAATATCCGGTAGTTGTAGTACGGTATAGCCACGCCCCTTTAGTTACTCTAAATTAAACGATTTACTGCTCTGCATTCATCAAAGGAAGTGTCACCGACCATGCTACAATGTGCCGTTATTGAATGATTTTCTGTCTTTTCTCAAGGGGTTGATGCACTATTTTCAAACAAGATTTAGTTAAAAGTGCTCTGAAAAACTTGAAAAAGATGAAAGAATTATCAAAATGCAAAGAGCATAAACAGAGGCGGCCATCTTGG
Organism: Cyrtodaria siliqua; assembly: GCA_037043455.1. Lineage (NCBI taxonomy): Eukaryota > Metazoa > Mollusca > Bivalvia > Adapedonta > Hiatellidae > Cyrtodaria > Cyrtodaria siliqua. The sequence goes on along the minus strand of JAWPHD010006216.1, from coordinate 56,948 downwards.
AACGATAACGTCATCGCGGCTTTGTACCATATATGCTATATTGACAAAATGTCTTTTAAAGCAAAGAAAATCACTGCAAACGAACAATAATCATACAATTGATACATTTTACATTTGTCTATTTTGTTTTGATCAATTTGAAGTAATTTTCTTTGCTTTAAAAAACATTTTGTCAATATGCAATATATGGTAAAAAGGCACGATGACGTCATCGTTCCAAGATGGCCGCCTCCATTTATATTTCTTTGCACGTTTTCAATAGGTCATATCTGCTTTATTTTAATAATTCTTTCAGCTTTTTTTCCAATTTTCCAGAGCCCTTTAAAATAACCCTTGCTTGAAAATAGTGCATCAAGCCCTTAAATAGTTGTATTCTTTTACAATTGTTACGCTACATACATGTATTAACTTTTTATATTAATATGAAATCCATGATATTTAAGACTAAGTAATTATTACTCTATTTTGTGATCTTTAAATTATTTTGAGGAGTATATTTCAAAAGTTACACTACGTATATACATTAATATGGTAATATGAAATGGCACATTACTGATTGCACAATGTGACATTTAGAAATAAACATAAAAGTCACAACCGATAGAAAAGTGGCAAACTTGTAATGAGTAATTCATCAATAGATATCTGTTGATATCTTTTTAACTTTTTCTATTAATATAGAACATTTACTTTACAATGACAATTTCAGCACCAATAGGAATTTAATGACATATACATTGATGACATTAAAAGATAAGACATGACCATGAGTTTCAAATATTAGAGACATATGACAGACAAGCGATTGCACGAACTGTCAACACTGGTAAAAAAATAAACTATTTTTAATTAACACGCATGCCCTTTAATAAGACATATATATATATATATGCAGTTTTTCCTTTCAGTATATATATATATAAATAAATAAATATATATATTGAAAGAAAAACCTGCAAACCTTGCTTTTGGAGACTATACTATTCATAAAGTCCAATTTGAAATAATTGTATGATACAATCTTAGGTCGAAATCTGATAAAAGGACATTTACTTCACAGTCCTAACCTTTGGTATTGCCAGACTTCGGAAACCAGTATAATGTTTATGCTAGTTTATTATACCGGAAAATCCAACAGTGTGGAGTGATTCGATCTGCTTAACATTACGTATTCTATCTAACAAGTGAACATTTCTCTAAAAGTCCGATTTACGAAATCCACTTACTTCACAGTCGTTGGCTAACAATCAGGGAAATTTTCAAATAAATCCAAATAATGTGTTGCTATTTTGTTTTAAAATAGACGTCTGTGCCTGACCTGACTTTGGAAATGTTGATGTATACTAAAAGAAAATAATAAATACAACTCGGGTATTTCCGCTATATAATTTATGTACTGCATACTCACGTAATATTCCAAAGAAATCCCAAGATGTTTTGTAAAAATAGGGTTTGACGCCAGTCAGAGAACGGACATAGCTGTGCTGGACTTTAATCACCGTACACTTAGTAACACCAAAATCTGACATTTTTAAGTTCCGCTTTGACAAATATAGTCATTTCAGTACTGTATTTGATGTGAAAATATTATAAAATGTTGCATCTTAAGTTGCTCTCATGCGTGAGCAAAACGCGTATTCTATCAATAATCCAACTTTAAAGGGATAACAATTGCTGTATTATGTGTTTCTTTAATATGGTTTTCCGAAAGCAAAGGTCTGATGTAGCCATGTACTATTCGAATATTTAACAGCAGCATATTGTACATACAATATATAACGGAAATTCCCGAGTTGCGTTTCATTTTTGTCTTTAGTATATTTAATGAATACTTACCTTAATCCGCTATACAGCATATTCAGCGCACATGGTCCACCAGAATATAACCTTTTGAAAATATCACTTTGCTGAGCAGTTTGGTTTATGTGGCAATTATTCGTACAAGATTAAGATTGTTATATGACATATCTTAGAACTAACACAACTAATGCTATAGAGATCGCTCACATGCCAAATTATCGGAACCAATCTGATTGCAGATCGTGGCATTTGGTATATACGATTAAATACCGCAATAAACCAAATGTCGGTTGTGTCTACTCAACCGAATGTTCAGGGTGCGAGACTTATATAAGGCAATTTTTTTAAATCATATAATGTTAAGATATTTCAAAAATATTATAAGAAACTACTACGGACTACATCTGATTGGATCAGACAACTAGGCATTTGAGTCCTCTGTATAGAATAATGACAGGTACACCTGTGTAACTTACGTTATATAAGACTATTAAGGCGGAAATCATTAATTACAGTTTTATAACAGTAACATGCTAATTTAAAACAGACATAATAAACGATAGCAATGCACACAAGTTTCATGAAAATAGGATGGCACTAGTTAATTATTCTCTTTAATTTGAGTTGAGACCTTTAGCAGAATCTTCTTATGGAAAATGACAAATAACGTCCATGCAGTTATGAATTCCAGAGAAAAAAAGAAAAGAAAGGGATGTAGAGCAAATATGCCAAAATCTGACGTAAATACTATTTTAGTTTAAAATAGAGACAGTTATCAGGTCTTCTGCATTAGATGAAAGAGCAAACTTTTTATATACATTATTCTGTAAAAGCAGTCCGAGATATTTGATAATTTCTAAAAATTATTAATTTGCCCCCAAAACAACAATACTAAAAGTTTTAGTACGTTTTGTCAATGTATTCATTACGTTTAATCACTACCAATGGAACTATGGAAGGGAAATTTTAATTTTCCCCGAAATTGACTGACCTTTCACAGTTTAAATGCATACACCGAACAGTTTTGAAAAAACGCTGATTGTTTATCCCAACCAAAATGAAGTAAATGTTCAAGACCTAGTTGCATATTTGGCACTGCATGCGTAACTGCAGAGTTATTCTAAAGAAACTGGTGATAGATGTTTGTTAAGGAATCAATAGTCATGAAAATATTACGAAATAACATTTTTGGGTGAAAAAAAAGCATTTTATTGAAATTTCAAAATCTGAATTTTCAAATTAATTTCTTTTGGTGTAAAATGTTCCTAATGAATTTACAGTTTTGGAATGCAATGTGTATTTAAACGTGTGTGATGATGCACACTTTATATTGAAATAAAGAAGGAATGGTCCTTACCTTATTTCAGGAGTATATGATTAACACTGAGTCCGAGTGTCATGTTTTCATGACACAGGTATAAACGTGTTACACACTTGCGTCTTTAAGTAGTGATCAAGTTTCGTAAAAATAAACTGCTATTGTATAAAAACAACCATCAGTTACAACAATATTCGAGGTGCCCGTTGAATTTGTTGAATAGGCAAATTATCGGTAACGTTTTATTGAGTGAATAACGCACCCAAGTGATGTTACATGTTAAAACAAATCTTACATTCCTGTTCGTTTTTTAATCTCGTTGAATAATGTTTATATTTTTCTCACTACGTTTTGTAATATATATATATATATATGAAGTTTGGGAACAACCCATTCAAAACTGTTGGCAGAATGCAAGTAATAAGAATGTGTTACCCGATTCGACGAAACGCGACGATACACATATGTGTTACGAGACGGAATGCGACGAATCATTAGGGACAGCGTGATTCATATATAGACCGACTTCAATTTGTGATAGAAGGGTTATAATATACTTACTTGACCTAACTGTATTGTATATATTGCTATACAACAATACATGGTGACGTTAATGTCTACAGGATGAAATCGGTTATCTTATTGAATTAATGCAATACGTATTTCCGACTGTCTTCATGTCTTGCCGCAGCTATTTTTTATGTCTTTAGAAATTCAAATTATCTATGTGCGTATTCCATTCTATTCACGAAGAGTACGATCTAAATATAGCTTTAAAATGCTTTAAAATGATTTTCTTGAAAACTTGTGAATTGTGAACTATGCGTGTCAGAAGTTTATCAATGAAAGTCACGCTATATTAAATATTAAAACTTATACGGTGGAATATGTTTTATAATCATGATAATTGCTCTTAAAGAAGCACACTGTAAAACAACATTTTCATTTTTGAGGTATAAATTGTATAAGTCTCGATTAGTCTACTTTGTGCGACCATGATGACGGTGGTAACGGTGGTAACATCACACCAGTACTTATATATCTCCAGCCTATCGTTATGTCGGTGTTGTATATGGACAATAAGTTTGATCATAATACTATTGCACGTACGTTTGTTTGTCGGAGGTATCGTATTAGTTTTATTGGTTTTATTGGTTGAAGTAGATAAATGATTGACAACTGCCGTTAATTGCTTAAAGACATGCCACCAGCCCAATCCATCCTACAGAAATAGTGGGGGCATAATTATGAATGTTTTTTTCATGCATTGTGAGAAGTACGAGAATTTCATGCAAAATTGGAGATTGGTATGTACCGTTATATTATGAGGCCCCGAGAAACAATTTTAAATCCGATTTAATTATTTCTAAATTGTATGTGTAACAGTACCAACATGATTTAATTTCAATATTTTTAGTTTTGAATTTGCAGATTTTACCTTTTTAATCTGTCATATTTTAATGTTTCTATTCGAAACAGTAAAATGAACATTTATCAATTGTAAAGAAACATTGCACATTGTAGTTTTATATAAAATTATGTCAGGGCCTCAATAAATATTTTCCACAGTAGAGGATTAAAAAGTTTGTGATCGTCTCTAGCTGTAAAGTGTCCGTGATCTTTTGATTCTGGTGTGATGTCTTTAAGACAGACCAGTAGATCTACGCAGTCCTTACATGAATTGATCTCATTCACACTGAACACACCAACTCATATCACATAGGCATTTATACTGAAGCGAAAAAGAAACCGCAACTCGAGAACTTCCTCTATATATTGTATATACTGCACACTTAAATCCACATAATATTCCAAAGAAATCCCAAGATGTTTTGTAAAAAAACAAACATGCAGTTAGTTAGAGAAAGGACACAACTGTGATGTTGTAGACGTTTTAATCACAGTACTCTTTGTAACAAGAAATTCATAAATTTTGAACCTCTTTGAAACAATGAGCCAATTCAGTACTGTATTTAAAGTCAGAATATGCTTATTGTTAACATCAACGGAGATGATAAAGACTTTTAGTCAAGTATTTGGGTATAATATTACCGTCAAATTTGCATTAAATCACCTGATGTACCCAGCCGTTAACAGAAACAACTCATTAGAAACCTACGCTTCGTTTTTAACTCTTGTGTTTACATAAACAATACCTGTGCTATAAATAAACCATTTAGACTGGGCCCTTTTTTTGAATTGTGAATGTTAGCGGCATTTTTTAGTAAAAGTGGTATCTTGGTGTTTTTATATTAATTTGGGTATGCTGAGTTCGATTATGGTGGATACCAAGCTGAACTTTGACAGGAAAGGCAATTATCTGGGACATTTCATTGTTTCTTGATAGTTTTACTGGGAATTTTTGGAATCTTTTGTTCAAAACAAACATTTACATATGCCTCAATTTTCTCTACATATTTTTGCTTCATCTACATTGACTTTTCATAGGAATATTATTTCAAGTTGAATTTTAACAGGAAATGCACTTTTTGGGACATTTTATCATCTTTTGATGATTTTACTGGGAATTTTTGGAATATTTTTTGAAATAAACATTTTCACTAGTCATCACTTTTCTCTATATATTTTAACTTCATATACATTGACTTATAGGAATAATATTTCAAGCTGTATTTTGACAGGAAAGGCAATTTTTGGGGCATTTCATTGTTTTTTGATATCTTAACTGGGAATTTTTGGAATATGGTTCTAAATAAACATTTTACTCAGTTATCAATTTTCTCTACTTATTTTGACTTCATATACATTGACTTATCATAGGAATAATATTTGTAGCTGAATTTTGACTAGAAAAGCAATTTTTGGGACATTTCATTGCTTTTTGATAATTTAACCGGGAGTTTTTGTTCAAAACAATTAAAATAAACATTTTACAACATTTATCAATTTTCTCCGCATATTTTTACTCAGTTATCAATTGTCTCTACGTATTTTGACTTCATATACATTGACTTGTCACAGGAATAATATTTCAAGCTAGATTTTGTCAGGAAAGGCAACTTTTGGGATATTTTATCATCTTTTGATAATTTTACTGGGAATTTCTGGAATATGTTTATAAAGTAAACATTTTACACCAGTCATCCATTTTCTCTTCACATTTTGACTTCATATACATTTTAACTTGCCATAGTAATAATATTTCAACAGAATTTTGACAGGAAAGGCAATTTTATTTGGATACTTTTACTGGGAATGTGTGGAATATTTTTTAAAACCATATAGTTCACATCATTTATCCTTAGTCTTTATACTTAACGACTCAACCCGTTTCATAGGAATTAAGTGTCTGTTGTGTGACCTCTTTTTGTTCATATTTATGCTGTATTCATACACAGACATAATTACAAATAGATTGGACACTATGAAAATTATCTAAATTTCACACGGCACAGTGTGAAAAATTCACAAATTATTTCCCAACTTTAAACACACATATCATGAAGAGTTTTATAGATAAAAGTTTCATTTATGCCAAATCCCTTCACAATTATTTTTTTCCAATGGTAGTATTTTTCTTTCTCTTACATTTAGAGCAAAACAGGAGTTTGACGGAAACTTTGACTATGTCAAAGCCTTGATTTTTAAGACGAAAGCGAAAAATTATAAAATGTTTAACTTTAAACATCTTTTTATGCAATTTCTTATTTTCTAAATAAACATAAATTATTATAATCCCATTTTGCTATTCACTATAAATCTTTTGAATGATTTCTCATCAAAATCAGTGAATAATTGTGAGAGGAGATAGAAGGAAAAGTTAAGGTGCCACGTGATATTTTGGTTACTTCATTGTTTAAGATAGGAAGTTTCCTATCTGTTTATTAATATGTCTGTGATTCATACAAATCCATCATGCTGCTTGAAAGCACACATTGCTGTGCTTTTTTAATTGGATAAATGTATTTCAGCAATCTTCAGCGGAGGATGCTACACTGTTTTTCTTTTTTTAGCAAGAAATAAGTTCAGTACAGCTAGTTGCAGGTATAGGCTTAAATACGTCATTAATGGCTAAAGACTATTGTCACCACGTGTTCATTCCATTTTTACTGGCACACATAGCTGTGGTATAGCACAGTCACTTTGTTTCCAATATGATAGTGCACCTGTCCCGTAACAAATAAGAATCGGCATTTAAGTCGAATAACGATAAACAATGTGAACCATATTGTTTTGGTAAGTATTCCAGAAATAAATATTAAATAAAATATGAAAAAATCCATTTTAGGGTAAAAAATATGAAATATTATTCCCGTGAAAATTCAATGTATTTGGAGTCAATATTTGCAGAGAAAATGCATAACTGATGTAAAAACTTTTTTTAATATATTAAAAAATCCCAGTAAAATAATCAAAAAAAAATGAAATGTCCAAAAAGTTGCCTTACTTGTCAACAATCAGCTTTAAATAGTATTCCTATAACAAAGCAATATATATGGAGTCAAAATATGTAGAGACAATTAGTGATTAATGTAAAATGTGTATTTAAAAAACGTATTCCAAAAATTCCCAATAAAATTATCAAAAAACAATGAGATGTCCAAAATAGTGCCTTCCTGTCAAAATTAGGCTTGGAATACTTTTCATGTGAAAAGTCAATTCATATAAAGTCAAAATTGATAGCTGATGTAAAAATGTTTCTTTAAAAAAGATATTCCAAATGTTGCAAGTATAATTATCAAAAAACATTGAAATGTCCCCAAAATTGCCTTTTCTGACAAAATACAGCTAGAAATATTATTCCTACGATAAGAACATATATAAGCATATTCTGCCTTTAACGTAAAAAGTTTTGAACATTTTGCATCCTAAGTTTGCTCACATGCTTGAGTCATACGCTTACTCTGTCAATACTGAACACTATTTGCTGTGTTATGTGTTGTTTTAGTCTTTTTTCCGAAGAAAATGTCTTATGTCGCCATGTACCATTCGATTAAAAGTAGCATGTCGTACATACAATATATAGCGGAAGTTCCCGAGTTGCGTTTCCTTTTCGTTTCAGTATATTTTATAACACCCGCACAATGATGGCAACAATGTATTACTTTATGTACACATGTTATTTTGCCGTTTCACCTTTGACCCTTGGCGTCACACATTCGAGATGGCATCGTTAGGTAATTCATTAGTCGACCCTCCCTCTTCCATCTCTATAGTTGGTTGGAAAGAACTAAGCTTATGCACATTTTCCATGATTGGCACAGTATTCATTCTTAGTAGTTTTTTCTCCCGAGCTACCATTGTCAGCGACATCTTTCGACTGTAACTTTTATAAATAATACTATCCTGTGGCCGTTTAACAATCCGAATTGTGTCAAGGTTTTTCGGACTATGTTTGAAGCGGGTACCTTGTGGCTGCAATATCCGAATATTGTCCCACTGTTTTACAAACAGCACCATTGCACACACCCATAAACCAACCACAACAAACACAACGAGGGCCTCTTCCAACTGAATACCACGTGATCGTCGCTGTATATACTCAAACGTATCTGTAATAATAATTAATGAAACAGTAACTGAAACACTGACATTGACGTAGTTTATAACAAACATTCAGCATCAAACGAAGCTGCTTGCAGTCACGACATTGACAGTTTTTGCATAAACTGGTGTATACAAAAACATTAAGTCGAAAGACGATGTCCATTAGGAAAAACTAATGGCCTTAAAAAGCTGCAGCGATCAAATGAAAAAAAAATCAGAAGAAAATTGTATACGTATCAATGAACGGATTATTGAAAAAGCGCCGTTCGATGGGATAATAAATAACACTCCGGACCTGCAGTGAGCATATTATGATTGTTATTCTCAATACATAAATATACACTCCAGTATTTTGCAATACATAAGAAGACAAAAAAAACAACAGATTATCGACGTTACATTAGTTGAAGCAAACGTGTGTGTATCTACTTAATTGGAATATACGCCTTTTTCGTTATAAAATCTCAGCGTGTTGTACGTGTTGCAGTTAACATCCTCTTTAGCAAAGCTATTTAGTTTGGATACATATAATGACTGATTATCATAATCAAATTGGGCATAAAATCATACCATCACTAAGACGGTAGAAGTGAAAAAGCAGTAGCAGGCACGGTCCTGATATTTAGCAGTAGAAATTATAGGCAAATGATGGGAAAAACATGTGCGTTACATGTAACGTAATAAAGTATGTAAACGAAGGTATAAAAGTCGAATAGGAAAAGTAGCATCCGCAGTCCAAAAACACAGGTAGGTCATACTGGTACAGCGACATCAGATGGTGTAGAGAAGACGGATTAAGATATCATAGAACACACTCACGTTATATTCCAGGAAGTTATCCAATACTGCCATTACTACTGGTTTGTGACGTACATGAGTTAATTGTACTTTGTTATATGTCATATAGAGGATACTACGTGAATACCAGTTTAATATCGAACGTGTCAAAAGAGTTGTTTACCATTGCATCCTTTTTTTAGTGGAAAGAAAGAGTTTAAGAAAAAACCTTTACGCTTGTATATAATCATAATGCTGTAATTCCGAAAAAAAGGCATTCAACCGGAACACCCTGACCATATATGCTGCTAGATATCGTACTGAATCTTCCCACCACTTTTCATGAACATAGGTTATAGAATGTAGGAGAAATTGAGCGGAAACTGTTTACACTTGAAACAAATCAAAATCCTGTAATTATTTCGCCAAGCGTTTATTTTCAATAAAAATAAACGCTCTGATTATATGCTCTAGAAGATATCATACTTTTACTTCCTACCAAGTTTCATGAAAATCGTATGGAACATATTATGATGAGTTGATATTCAGCCGACACACCCTAATAATACGCATTAATAAATATCAGACTGATACGTCCTACCTTGTTTCATAAACAGAAGGAAAATGTAGGAGGAGTTATGCAGAAAGGAATAAGTGATGGACGGAAGCACTCGTGCATACACCCACGTGCACGGATGCATACCATTGCCGTTATCTCCTCGCCTTCGACAAGGAGCATTCACTGAATGCTTCTTTTTACACAGTTAATAAACGAAAGGTACGCACATATGCAGACGTAGGATGCACATATGTTGTACAGCCCAGTCATAGTTTGATCGAACCAGGAAAATATCGGTTACATACATCAAACGGATGGTACACGGAGAGTTGTGGAATACATTTATACTTAACGCATATGTATTCACTCAACTTACTGAAACCTAAATTAACATTAGCACTCTTTTTTTTGCCAACAACATATTATAAATCATTACCTGTTAAACTTGCCACCATGCTATTTTTATAACATACCATTGTTCGAGCCAGATTTGAGAGTATGGGAGATAGTTAATAGTAATATCGTCATATCTGTTCCATAACCGAGTATAGATCCACACAACACATGTTACAGCTGTAGATGTTTGATGTGCAAATAATGTTATAATTATGAACCCTAACATTTGATTATTGGACATATGTTGAAATAAACATTAAACAGGTCATAATTATAAACACACTGACTTCCATTCACATACACATGCAAAGGCTACAAGTGTCAGACCACGTGACATCTCTGTGAACCATTACTTAGTTGTTATACTACAATGATATTGGTATTACACCGTTCAAATTCATGTATTCGGACTATAAACTATTAAGTGTAATTATTTATATAACAAATTGCAACGGGGTTTTTTCTTCTTGTAAGTCATGTAATTCCGCCAAAAAAAAAATCAACCGGAACACCCTAAACAGAATGCGTCAGTAGACATCAGACTGATACGTCCTACCACGTTTCATAAACAGAAGGAAAACGTATGAGAAGTTATGCGGAAAGTAATCTGTGACGGACAGAAGCACGAACGCACAAACTCACGGTCCAATGACCGTTTCATTCCGTTTACTTGCATGCATATGTAGATCTTTGACAAATTAAAGAAGCTAGTTGTAGGTATAAGTCATACATATGTTGTAGTTGTAAGAATCATACCTAGTCTAGCTATTATGTTTTATAGTATGTACCTACCCAGAGCTATGACTCGAACTGGATTTATGATGCATACCCTACAATCTTTGTAAAGGGAACGAGTCATAGCTCTATGATATATTTAGAATAGAAAACTATAACACCTATGATTCTGACAGGTACCATATGTAGAACAAGAAATGTTGATGCAAAGCATCGATTCTTTGGGTAGTATTTATAACGAAAACTATCGGAAATAGCAGGTGCTCGGGTACGGAGCTTATCGAAGCTTGTAGCGTATACCAATAATTTACGATGGTAAAATTAATGTAAAACATTTGTCATATATTACATAAGTAATAATGCTAATAAAATAAAATAGTATAGGTAATATAAGCAATTTTTTGGTGATAAAAGCGTCCCATTATCAGACCGTATCGTACATTCCGTTATCATTTGGTATAACTTTATAAATTGATGGATGTACATGATGCACGGCTTGGATTCAATTACTTATTTTTTCTAGTATGTAAAAGAGTATGATAATGGACCTTTGGAAACGGCCGAGCACGACACATACGAAATATTGCAGTTTCGGTTTGATTGAGACGAGCGGCAGTGAAATATGCTAGCTACCGCTCACGCCCTCCAGCCCGGGGTTGAGCAGAACTCAATATTCATAAAATCAACAACACAAAATCTAATATGCCTTTGATGCATTAGTAATTAAAATGTATGCACATCCATTTGTATGATTACATCTTTATATATAATGCAAGCAAATTATTGCCCAATCGCAGATCTAATAACAAACTATTGTTATTATGTCTTTGGCAGAATGTACTATACGGTACGGTATATATTAATAAGGCTAGGGTCAGAGTTTTGTAATATTGTACAATGTATTAAATGTATAAATGCGATAAGCGTTATCATAAATGATATAAATATATAGATCACCTACATCGTTTGTCTTCATACATCAATTGTAGGTTCGATAATATCCGTACCAGAGCAACTGCTATTTTCGATAGTTCCGATTTTGGACGGAATGTATGGTACGGTACGGCTTTACCCCCAAACAATATATTGGGTGAAATAGAATGGCATTGTTTTTTATGCTCGCACAAATCTCAATGAAGGAGTAAAATATCAATCCATCTGAATTACATGATATTCTGAGCATGTTTTACTTGATCTGTGTTGATTCAGAACTAGCATAATACTCCCATAAGATAGTCTTAAATGTAGGCTCTGTTTTAAAAAAAGCTGTCTATATTAACATGATTAAGCAGCTAATCGGCTGGTTCTGGGAATTCAATGTGTTCTTAAAATACAAGTTATCACTGTAGGCTGGTTCCCGAGTAATCAATTACCAATATTTGAATAAATCGCCGTATTTTATGCACATATTTGGGAGAATCGTAGTTTTGGTAAACACTCGATACAATCAAAGCTGTTTAATCCGAAAGTGTACATACTTTGTAACACTCGTCATATAGTGTTAAATCAGCAGGTATATTCCATGGTAGTTATTATGATGTCAGTTCGTTTGCTCAATTTAGTAAAGAAGGAAAATCACAATCATTCTCCATTAATTATCTCTCCTTCCAGTGGCTCGTATCAAACATAAGCTCAATTATATTCGCCGGCTGCACAGTAGCATGTCATTTGGTATGAGAAAACCTCGAAGCCAACGACAATTAAAAAGTGATTTAATTGTAATAACTAAAAGTGCTGTTAATAATATTTGCTGTCGTAAGTAGCCTTTTTATGAACACTTTATGCTCTTGAAGTAGGCGTTCTGCTAGAAATTTATAATGTAGCATGCATTTCATATAACAACACAGTAAACGAAAAATACTAACATAAATTGAAACTACCTGTTAAATTCGTTGCAAATTCTACGACATCGCTGTTGTTACTGGTACCGTGCTGCGTGATTGTAACCATGTATAACCTGTACCTATAACGTACAATTACAATATAATAACGTGTTAAACTTCAGTTTAGAGTAAACACAGTATATATAATTGGTTAATAAACACAGTATATATAATTGGTTAATAAACACAGTATATATAATTGGTTAAACTGTGAAAATTCTCATGCATTCGGATTGGCCGAGTCATTACAATATGCCATGAACAAATATGAATGGAATGACTTCGATCGTCGATGTGGGCTCGCTTTTGAAACGATCGTTGATTACAGTTCATTAAATATCATCGCCTCTCCTGCGACCATTAATTAAACTGTCGATATACCTTCACGAAATTCAACAATACAGACAATAACGGCGGAGTAAACTACTCATTTGTGTCACGATGTTCCTAATTCCACTTCCAGAAACAAATAATATCTCGTCAAAATGTTAAATAGTAATGATAAGGAGAACATAAGGAATTGAAGTGAATTGGATTGTATAATCGCACCAACAGCTAAGGTCATATGGCGACTTTTCCAGCTTCCATTGGTGGAGAAAGACCCCAGGTGCCCCTCCATTTTCGTGCACGGGCGGGCACCTGGGTAGAACCACCGACGTTCCGTAAGCCAGCTGGACAGCTTCCTCATATAAAGATTCCTAGGCTAATGAGGGATCGAACCAACAGCGGTTAGGGTAAAGTGATTTCAAGTCAGAGACTCTAATCACTCTGCCACGGATGCCCCCAGAACATATGGAATAGATAAAAATGTAGGAGTATGCTATTACGATGAGTTCACGAAATGATTCCTAAGTCGAAAATAAACAAAATGAATACTTTGTTGTTGTTGTTATTACATGCAGTAAGTACTAAAGAACATATAGCCATCGGAAGCTTTTATATAAAAACTTAACAGTGTTATGTGCGGTAGATGCCAAGGGAATAGCCGGCAGCAGTACTTAGTGTAAATGGATATCCTAATTGGATGCTAAATTACATATGAAATGTATTTGTAATGTGACTTCCCATTTGTAAAGTGATTAGAAATCCCATAATAATTGTATTGTAATTCACTTGTCAATTATGACGATACCGAATTATGTATTCGTGGTATTAAGCCTACATGCACAATATTACAACTCTAGGTCGTGTACTAAAATATGCTTTAATGACTTTCAGAAACGACAGCGACATCAACAAGAGTCCAGGGTCCCTATTATAATCCATTAGAATAAACTTGATAGACAAATAAGTTAATTTTTTTGAAATAACTCTTATACAGGATATCAATATGAATTAAATACGAGTTGTGTTCCTTGGTTTAACATAGAGTGTAACATGTAGTTTAATTCATTTTCAAATATGTTCAAGAGGATCAACTTGTTGGTGTTTATAATCCGATGTAGCTGGTTTTCGGATGTTTAAGATAAGATAGGAGTTATTTCGAGTCGACAAGACATACAATGAGACAACATAAGCTCTGATGAGCTTTTGAACTGACTATATATTAGGTTTCCAAGAAGGATAAAAATATCGGACAGGGAAAGCAGCATTCAAGGACGACAGTCAACCACAAAACACAAAAACAAACACGCAAACAGACAAACGAAAAGGCAAAAGTAATAAAAAAAAATGCAAACGACATCAAAAACACAAAAGGGTTGACAATAGGGCTACCGCCTTGGAACGGTCAGTGGCAAAGTAGGCCACTGGGGGTTTAAACCGGTTCTAGGGTGCACCAAACCTCACACTTACCCTACTGTCATCCCATTAAAACAGGACAGTGTAAATAAAGAAATCCCCGCCATGATCTAATCTCTAACCAACAAGGCAGCATCAATAGGCAATATAAGTAAAACACAAATATGCTCGTGTAAATATAATACAAAAAAACAATAGCCTAGAAAGCCAAGCTTTGTATTTACAGCAACAAATACTTCTGATGAATATCGGATGAATGAGCTAACAAAAGTAATGTTAACGTTAGATAGACGACCGTCCAATTCCCATCATATAAGCATTTTCATCGTTTACGATCTAATGGCCTTCATATTGAAACGTGTGCTTATGTGGCTCGACCTCCCTTAGTTTCATGTTATTATTTGTCTGCGTATATTTGTTTTAAAAAACAACATAATTGTATTCATTGATGGTTCCCTTCTAAGTACTGATTCGAGCCAATATCTATCACATGTATTTCGGGATGAAAATATTACGGTTTTGGATAAATGCTTGGTAATGTCCATCATTAGTGTACAATTTTTTAAGTGTTTCAATGATTGTGTACGATAAGGAAGTTGTATTTATGTTCGTTATTATAAATACAACTATCTTATACAGTCCCTTGAACACTAAACAAACGTTACACTAATTACGGATATTAACAGACATGAATAGGCTAAATCCAACAGAACTAGTCAGCATTAATAGGCAATATAAGTCAAGCACAAAACTGAGCACGTATATATTAAAGGGAATGTAGCGACACAGCCAAACCATATTTATTATGAGAGTTAAGCAAATATTGAATAAGGGTGAAAGAACTATCAAAATCGGACTACAAAGTTAACGAAGAAGATATGATCATTTGAAGTTTCTGTTAAAACGGATATGGAAGCGGCTATTTTGAAAGCTATGATATCACGGTTCTAATGACCATATATGGAATATTTATAAATATGAAAATTTACTTATTTTTAGGGAAAAATGAAGTGATTGTATAAAAAATATGTAATACTAAATAATTATATGACCGGTAACAATGTTTGTATTCATTTACAGTGATTTTCGTCGTTTTAAATGATATTTATCAGTATTCCATATACGGTAATATGGAACTATGACATCATAGTTCTGAAAATGGAGGCTCCCATATCCGTTTTAGAACAACCTTTAAATGGTCATAACTTTTTTGTTTATCATCCGATTTTGATCATTCTTTCACACTTTTCCAAGTTGTTCAGAACTCTCTATAATACAGCTGTTAGGTTGTGTCGTTACATTCGTTTTAATTTAAAAATCGATAACATAGAAAGCAACAAATCAAATATACAATGCCTCGGCAGTAGCCACCGCAACAGGAGAATTCACCATTCAGGGCATGACACGGCCCGACTGAAGACGAATATTTAACGTTAATGCTTAATGCACTGTGAGGAATAGGCTAATAAGTATTATTATACCTCACTGTAAACACTCCATGTAAAATCCCCTACACTGTCGGGTTGATATTTCGCGCTATCACCCTCAACGCGTCATAGCGGGTGACAGCGAAAAATATCATCTAGGAGTATTTGTTCGGTATAATAAAATAAATATATTCCCGGGTTGATAATATCCACTGGCACCCTCAAGAGGATGTGATATTTACATATTAAGACACTCTTGACAACTTGTTTAAGTTAAAACCAATATACATTATATTGAAGTACAATATAGTGATGACAAGATGATTTGACAAGAGGTTTTTCCATAGGTGAACGTACATGCTATGTGGAAAAAACAATTCCGTTCATAGGAAGGAAATTTACTGTAATATATTATATTCGAGAAGGTCATAGGTTTAAATTAAACGTGTTGATAAAATATTACCCAGTTCAACATTAACTTACTATGAATTTATAAATTGCTGAAATGTAGACTCGTATATTTCCTCATTCAGTGCAACGCTCTACAGCATGTTTGGCAAATTAATATAAACAATCATATTACAAGTAAAATATATCATAATATAATGCACGCCTCATCAAAATAGTTACACAGTTGTAATTAAGATGCTTGAATTATGTGGAATACGTACTCATTAATCATAGAACAGGACAGAACACACACTTGTACATACGTACAGCGTTAAATATAAATACATACATGTTCATGCATTTTTAGACAAAAGAACACTTCTTCGGAGCAATCCTTAAATATAATAACTGATTCGTGAGAATAAAAATCAAAAAAATCTCTAAAAATGTTTTACTAATCAAAACTGTATTAATTGCTGTACTTGTGTATTTTGCTAACTCATAAATGAGTTCAACATACACACAAACAGTATAACATTTTGGAACATTTTATCAAACTGCTTGCTACAATTCACGTCCTCTAGCCCCGGGTTGAGCAGAAAGCAATATTTAAAATGCCAATATTACATAAATTGGAGCCATCCCATGTTCGCTGTATATGACGGCGAACATGGAACCTTCAGTGAGGTATTTTCACACCATTCCATGGCCAGCGGCGTATGGTCGATGTTTCTAACAAAACGCGTTGCCCCAAACGAGAAAACAATGGATGAAATATACAGAATGGAAATGAGATGGTTATGAAGCCTGCGTATCGCAAGTAACAGTCAATAGACCAAATTAATTTTAAAACATAGGCAACATATCCTAAGGGTGGTTAAACAATACTCAGAACACAAGTCATTGTTTTATTATTCTAATTAGAGGAAACTGCTAATATTCCATTTATATCTTTGAACCATTTCAAGTTTTAAATCGGTAATTTATTTTTTCTTTTAAAAACAATTGTATATCCCCAAAGGCTGATATACTCCCCTTAATGTGTCGATACACATGCTAGAATATCCAATTACGTGGTCCCGCCTTAATTCCGTTAAGCGATGGGAAAGCTTATATTCGTAGGATTGTTTTGATATTTCGACAATAAAACAAGCTTAATTACATTTGCTACTGAAAAAGATGCGATGATCTGTTTAAAATTACCTATTAAATGTTTTAGTTTTACTATATTTTACAATATTTTAAGCCGAAATTATTGTTTTATTTCATACCCCAGCCAACCCCGTTTTCGCTTCTTGGAGAATGGGTTGGATGGGGTATGAAAGTTAATACATGGACCACGTAATTCGTAATACTATGGCAGTATCCTCGTTCTAGCAAAGGTACGCATATACGAGAGGTCAACCCAATCTGATTTTCTTAATATGTAAATAGGAGAGTTTTCTAATAGAATAATCCAATAGAAAATAGAAGGTCATGACTGTATCATGTAAGAAAGAGCATATCCATACAAGTCAATTTCTATTGAGAGAGACTGCCCACTGATTAACCCCATACCGACTTTCTCTTTCTTAAATTGGTCCATTGGACTGAAACATATAATTAAACATCAAATATGAATCTTAAAATTAGCAAAATGTTTATCGAAAGAGATTTTGATGCCATCATTTGTTCAGTGACCTATTTACAGTTCGCCACCATGCTTTCTTCTTTGATTGTGCGATAATCGCACAGATTGTGGATCCTATGATGACGTCTACCCAAATGACGGTAGTCTTTGATGTTTGTCTTAAATATTGTCTTGACCCTTAACGATCTGTTCTCTTGTAGCCCTGGCTTCTGCCAAGTCATTGCGTTCTTGCTTTGGGACATTCTATGCTTTTGCTTTTATATATAGGATCATTTGTGTTTTATACTTATATTGCCTCTTTATGCTGCCTTGTTTGTTAGAGAATATAACATGATGCGGATATATAGAGAATATTATGTCAATGCCTTTTACTATCAAGTTTATTAGGCGAGGCTTAGAAAACGAAGAATGGCGAGGCTCTTTTCGTGCCGAGCTTGATTGTAAAAGGCACTGACATAATTTTCTATTTATCATGTAGATTATCCAAATTTTCTGTATGAATTACTATTATTACCTATTTCTCAGAATGGTACGCTTATCGAGGACGCCGCCATGTTGTTGTTTTTTGTTTGTTATGACGTCTGGCAACGTTACGTGCATGACGTCAGATAACGTTACGTACAATAAAAGCCGGGGGATTCCGCATTGATTTGCTTCATTTGCCTATGCATATTAAATCAAAATTTATTAGGTCACCCCTTTATTAGGCAGAAAAGTGCATATCTGCATGATACATTTATTTACACTGTCCCTTTTAATTTGGATGACAATAGTGTAAGAGTGAGATTTGGTGCACCCAGTAGCCTTATTTAAACCTCCTGTGGCTTTTATTTTGTCACTGACTGTCGCTTTTTCCTTTTACAGTTAGCAACAAAAAAACAAAAATGTTTTTACATTTAGCTCTTTTTTATTACATTTAGCGGCGCACAGGTTTTACATTTAAAGAAGTTTACATTTACATTTAGCCACCCTCTTCACGTTTAGCGACTAAAGTTTTTACGTTTAGCGACGTTTTTACATTTAGAGACGTTTTTACACTTAACGTCGCTACAACGATGGATGGTGATTATTATTGCATACAAAGTGATATATCAGAACATTCAGCAAATCACAGAACTACTTAGATTGCTGATGGAACTAGATTCTTGGAGAGAGACAATTTGAAACTTAAGTACTCTCTGTGAGTGGTGTGCTTGCAACAGAAAATACTGGGAAGCCTGAGGTGAAATATGGGAATTTGATTACTCTGATGCAATTAGTAAAGGTGTTGTAATTAGTTTGTTTCTAGCGGATCAAAGTGTGTCACGTTTTAAGGCTATGCGTTATTACATTATGTGCCATAGTGATTGAGCTATTTGCATTAGGACTTTTTGATGATGCAAATAACTATCGAGGTAGTATTTGACTAGTATATTTTCTAAAATATTTTCTAATTTACTTGATGTACGGTTAAGAAAATGGGCTAATGAAAATAATATTTTATCCGACTCCCAATTTGGCTTCAGAAATAATAAAAGCACGATTGATTGTTGTTTTGTTTTACAAATTTTAATAAATAGAATAATTAAACGGGAAAAGAAAAAACTATACTGCTCTTTCATCGACTTCCGTAAAGCCTTTGATCTTGTGTATAGAGATTGAATATGGTTAAAATTAATTAATTATGGTGTTTCTACCAAAATGGTGACTATGTTGAGAGCAAAAATGGGTCATTAAGTAACTTTTTTGATAGCTACATGGGCGTGAAACAAGGTGAACATTGTCTCCCTTGTTGTTTATTTTATTTATAAATGATATGAATGAATCATTAAGTAACGGAACATTTGATACTTTTACAATAGATGAATTACAATTATATTTATTATCGTTTGCTGATGATACCGTTCTGTTTTCTTATTCAGAGGAAGGACAGCAATCTTTACTTGACCAATTATGTATTTATTGTAAAAAATGGGGAATAATAGATAACACTGATAAAACCGTTGCCATGATTTTTAAAACTGGTACAAGAATTGAAAATGTTGATATATTTTATGACGGTAATAAGATAAATAATGTTAATAAATTTACATATTTAGAAGTCACATTATCCGCTTATGGTTCGTTTTATCATGCACAAAAAACGTCAGCACAACAAGCAATGAAAGCGCTATTTTCACTAAATTCTTTTTTTAATATTGTCCCTCTTGAAATATCGGAAAAAATAAAATTGTTTGATACAATGGTTGCTCCTATATTAAACTATGGTTCCGAAATATGGGGATTTCATAATGCTCCTGATATTGAACGCGTTCATGTTTATTTCTAAAACAAATATTAGGAGTAAGAAGTCAAACTTCTAATAATGCCGTTTATGGGGAATTAGGTAGATTGCCGTTTGCTGTCATGAGACGGATTAGAATAATAAAATATTGGTTTAAAGTGATGAAAATCCTGATAGTTTAATGAGTAAAGTTTTTAATAATGATACAGATGTAAATGGTAACATACTGAATAAAAGTTCGTGGTCATATCAAGTAATGTCTATGTTAAACAGTCTAGGATTTAATGATCTATGGAATAATACCAATGTAACAAATATCGAAATTGAAAGAGTTATTGAAGGAATAATTGATCAGTATCTACACTCATGGTATTCACAGGTAGATGCATCGCCTAAACTTGAAAGTTATAAAATGTTTATATCAGTATATGAAGTTCAAAAATATATATGTTCAGTTAGTAATGTTAAAAGAAAAGCATTAACACGTCTAAGATGCTCTGCACATAAATTAGCTATAGAAGAAGGTATATTTCGTAATATAGATCGTTATTTAAGAGTGTGTGTCCATTGTAATATGAATGTTGTTGAAAATGAGTATCATTTTCTAATGATTTGTCCAAAATATAGAAACTTACGTAAAGAATGTTTGCCTAAATATTATTGCTCCTTTCCAACAAAACAAAAATTCATTTCACTTATGAAATCTGATCAATCGGGTTTGTTAAAAAGTTTAGCTAAGTATGTGTTTTTAGAAAATGAATTAAGAAATAAAGTTGATTAATACAAAATAATGCATAACACCTGAAAATATATTTACTATATAAGTTTAGGAATTCTGTAAATACTACATTTAATTAATTTGCCTTAATTGAATATTGAAAATTGAAAATTGTTAATAACATTTAACTAATAACTATAAATTCTTTTTTTGATGTAGTGTAAAGAGTGAATGTATATATGTATTATGTTTCTTCTCTGTATGTTTTTTATAATCCGCCTAGTTCAAGGCAATAAACATGTATATGTTATGCCAATAAACTATTTGAATTTGAATTTGATGATAACACACACTTCTCCAGTGTTAATAATCAAGTAATGTATTCATGATTATTTACTACACTGAAAGCAGGGTTCGACCAACAACACAGTTGACGCTATCAATCTTAACAGAAATAACTGCTGAGAATAACCTAGACTAGTAGACCTAAACTCAAACTGTTTTTCTTCGTAATTGTTGATTGTTATGATAATGTTTGTGTGGTGGATTGCGTTCTGTGATCTAACAGCTGCTTCTAACGTTTCATTGAAGATGTGCCCAATTGTGATGATAATGTTTGTGTGGTGGATTGCGTTCTGTGATGTAACAGCTGCTTCTAACGTTTCATTGAAGATGTGCCCAATTGTTATGATAGTGTTTGTGTGGTGGATTGCGTTCTGTTATCTAACAGCTGCTTCTAACGTTTCATTGAAAATGTGCCCAATTGTTATGATAGTGTTTGTGTGGTAGATTGCGTTCTGTGATCTAACAGCTGCTTCTAACGTTTCATTGAAAATGTGCCCAATTGTTATGATAGTGTTTGTGTGGTGGATTGCGTTCTGTGATCTAACAGCTGCTTCTAACGTTTCATTGAAAATGTGCCCAATTGTTATGATAGTGTTTGTGTGGTGGATTGCGTTCTGTAATCTAACAGCTGCTTCTAACATTTCATTGAAAATGTGCCCAGTTGTTATGATAGTGTTTGTGTGGTGGATTGCGTTCTGTGATCTAACAGCTGCTTCTAACGTTTCATTGAAAATGTGCCCAATTGTTATGATAGTGTTTGTGTGGTGGATTGCGTTCTGTGATCTAACAGCTGCTTCAAACGTTTCATTGAAAATGTGCCCAATTGTTATGATAGTGTTTGTGTGGTGGATTGCGTTCTGTGATCTAACAGCTGCTTCTAACGTTTCATTGAAAATGTGCCCAATTGTTATGATATTGTTTGTGTGGTGGATTGCGTTCTGTGATCTAACAGCTGCTTCTAACGTTTCATTGAAAATGTGCCCAATTGTTATGATAGTGTTTGTGTGGTGGATTGCGTTCTGTGATCTAACAGCTGCTTCTAACGTTTCATTGAAAATGTGCCCAATTGTTATGATAGTGTTTGTGTGGTGGATTGCGTTCTGTGATCTAACAGCTGCTTCTAACGTTTCATTGAAAATGTGCCCAATTGTTATGATAGTGTTTGTGTGGTGGATTGCGTTCTGTGATCTAACAGCTGCTTCTAACATTTCATTGAAAATGTGCCCAGTTGTTATGATAGTGTTTGTGTGGTGGATTGCGTTCTGTGATCTAACAGCTGCTTCTAACGTTTCATTGAAAATGTGCCCAATTGTTATGATGGTGTGTGTGGTGGATTGCGTTCTGTGATCTAACAGCTGCTTCTAACGTTTCATTGAAAATGTGCCCAATTGTTATGATAGTGTTTGTGTGGTGGATTGCGTTCTGTGATCTAACAGCTGCTTCTAACATTTCATTGAAAATGTGCCCAGTTGTTATGATAGTGTTTGTGTGGTGGATTGCGTTCTGTGATCTAACAGCTGCTTCTAACGTTTCATTGAAAATGTGCCCAATTGTTATGATAGTGTGTGTGTGGTGGATTGCGTTCTGTGATCTAACAGCTGCTTCTAACGTTTCATTGAAAATGTGCCCAATTGTTACGATAGTGTTTGTGTGGTGGATTGCGTTCTGTGATCTAACAGCTGCGTCTAACGTTTCATTGAAAATGTGCCCAATATTGATGATACTTGAGATCGATCAAAAGTAAATGTAAAAATCAAACGGTCATAACTCATGCAAAAATTATCAAATAAAAACAAGAATTCTTCGGTGATATCTTCAAATCGTACTTAATCAGCATGCAAAATATTAAAACAATCCCTCTTAACATGAACGAGATGTTGTTGGTCTAAAGACGGGCCGACGGACGGACTGACAAACGGACGGACGAGCTCAAACCAGTATTACATTTTTCAACTTTGTTAACGTGGGGTTTAATAAATAATATATATACCTCTGAAAGGGAAATAATCCTCTAAGATTGATACTCCTCTTTAATCGGCTTATCCCATGTGTAATTCTAAAAGTACCGTAAGGCGAATTGGAAAGTTCGTAAGTCACTTCAAATCTTGTAATAGCTGATATATCTCTTTCCACCATCCAGAATACTGTAGCTGTCTGGCCCCTCACCAACACCTTTATATTACTTGGAGCTTGAATGCATTCTGAAAAGAGATTATCCAAAGACACAAATTAATACACCGGCGTCGAATATAAGCATGGTCGGTTTACAGTTGCTCTATCAACTTACTAAAAATGACCCTACGCACAACATTATAATAGAAGTTTCTAGATCAACATTCTTAAAATATGTGTCCTTTAAAACATTCAGGCCATATTTTGTTTCATGAATATGTTTATGTTTATTTAAATCGAAATTGAATACGCAACAATACAATTCACACATGAAAAGCGAGAATAAGATTTTATTTGATGACGTAGAAAACGTTGAACAGGTAAACTAATACACAGGTAAATGTACTTATCAATTATCTGGCAATAGTTATGCAGCTATACAATTCAGATTTACCTCATTTCCCCGTGCAGTCACACAGTAGTAAAAGTAGTATCTACGTCATGCAAATAATACTTATTTTTACAAACAACTTAGTAGCGGTTTTAAATATACGTTACTCTCCGGGAATATCAAGAAATATTCATAAGATGTTTAAGAGTTATTTTTGTCAATTGATAATACTATAAAAAGGGTGGCCATTCATCTTTAATATTTTACTGTCAAGAACACATTATCTGTATATATATATTCGTATATGAAATTCTTGGTGTGTCCGAGGCCGAGTGGCTGGAGTCTCAGACTTGAAATCTCATCACAAGGATCGAGTTTTACCGTTCATACCCCATCCAACCTCTTCTACAAGAAGCGAAAACGGGGTTGGCCAGGGTATGAAATAAAACCTTAAATTCAGCTTAAAAGTTCGCATATTGTAAAATTAAAACATTTACTAGGTAATTTGAAACAGGTTATCGCACCTATTGCAGTAAAGAATGCTTTTAAACGTGTTTATTGTCAAAATATCCGTTATAAAATCCTGCTGATGTAAGCTTTCCCATCGCTTAAAGACATTAAGGCGTGACCACATAATGTCAGACCTCACCGCTGTGGTTTTCATCCCTCATGGGCCTAGGAATCTTGATGTAAGGAAGCTATCCAGCTGGTTTTTTATTTATTTTTGACGACATAGAATAGGAACTGATATTAGCCTTGTCAAATGTCTATTTGGAATATGGCCATACCAAATAATCCTTATAAAGTACATACATATTTTGAAATAAATCACCTATGACTCTTGACAACAATGCTAGACAATTATACACTGAAGCGAAAAAGAAACGCAATTCGGGAATTTTCGCTATATATTGTATGTCAATATGCTGCTGTTAATGGAATGGTAAATGGCTACGTAAGACCTTTCCTTTCGGGAAAAAGACTAAAAGAACACATTACACAGCAAATAGTATTCCTTTAAAGTTTCATTATTAACAGAGTACGCGTTTAGCTCAAGCAACTTAGGATGCAAAGTTTTGCAAACTCTTTACGTTAATTACAGTACTAAACTGGCTCAATTTTTTAAAGAGGAACTTCAACATTATCACTTTCATGATCACTTTCATACTATCTTTGTTAAAATTGTTAAACAGTTTATCAAAGCAGATTATGACCCTATCATTTTGCAACGTACTACATGCTTGGTGGTGGACCCTTTTACAGTTCGCCACTATGCTTTCCTTTTTAATTGTACGATGACCGGACAGGCTGTGGACTCTAAAGCCCATTGGGACGGTTGCGTTTGATGTTTGTCTATGATCGTTCTTCTCGTGCCCTTAATGGTTTATTCTCTTGTTGCTCTGGCTTCTGCTAAGTCATGGAGTACCTTCATTGTGGCTTTCTAGGCTATTGTTTTTTTGTATATATTTACACGAGCATATTTGTGTTTTACTTATATTGCCTATTGATGCTGCCTTGTTGGTTAGAGATTAGATCAGGGCGGGGATTTCATTACTTACACTGTCCTGTTTTAGTGATAAAAAATCCTATAACATAACATTTGTATCTCAATTTATTGTCTTCGTTAAACTATATTTTAGAACAGTTTTGTGATAAGTATATTGTTTTGAACTATAGTTTGTAAGACTATTTATCATTTGTTTAAATTATTACATCTTTAGAGAGTTACCTTCCATTGCTATGAAAACATGAAATGTGCTGATAAAACACATGAAATGAATCAACGTCCACTTAAAGATAAGCTCTGCTTAAGATTGGTCGGAAATAATAAAAACGTCCCTTTTATACGAACATCGTTTAAAATGCAAGTAACAGTAATTCAGCGTTAACATTACATATTTGTAGAGGTAATTCTAGTAAAGCATGTTGTCGAAATGACTGTATCTTTAATTGTAATGTTTTATGATTACGAACTTTGGAAGCTGCACTAATTGAAACAACTTAACACATGCATAAGAACCCAGTTGTAAAATCAATCTTTTTCAAAAGAAAACACATTGACTTGAAAGCTTTTACATTTGTTCATGCAATCAGAGGAGACACTTTTAACTCTTTCAAATGTGTTCATGCAATCAGAGGAGACGATTTTAACTCTTTCAAATGTGTTCATGCAATCAGATGAGACGATTTTAACTCTTTCAAATGTGTTCATGCAATCAGAGGCGACGATTTTAACTCATTTAAATGTGTTCATGCAATCAGAGGAGACGATTTTAATTCTTTCAAATGTGTTCATGCAATGAGAGGAGACGATTTTAACTCTTTCAAATGTGTTCATGCAATCGGAGAAGACGATTTAAACTCAATAGTTTGCAGTTTAACCATATATCCAATTATGCACCCAATTGCGGTGACAGAAATATTTGAAAATACGACAGTCAAGGATTGATAAACGGACCTCTCGATAACCGACCGAGCGTTTACATTTGGCCATTCCAGATTATTGACGTCACAAATGATGTAAAGGTTAGCGCGTTAGATCGGTAATGGAGTGGTCCATGATTCAATCCTGGGCTACGGAGATGCCGATCTTTGAACGTCAATATTTTTATATAATATAGATATGTATAGTAAGATATTCGGATATTGCAGAATATAATTATGCCATGCTATACTATCCCTGTCCAGTGTATGGATCTGGCAATAACTTGTTAATCTGTATCCTGTGTACCAATTACCGGCGCTATTATAACGAGGCTGTACAATTACCTAGTGCGGGGACACAATTGATTTTATAATATGGCGTGGACTTTCAAACGTATTATTTATTCCTACAGAAATAAGGCAAACTCGGTATACATTTACTTTCAGAAATTTACTGAAATGCCGGCTCATAAATGTCATTGGGATTGTATAACATGACATTGAATTTTAAAACTAATGTTTATTCTTATAAAAAAGAGCAATTTCAGTATGAATTTCACTTTCAATAATGCCCCCGCAAATACAGAAATAGTAGTAGTAGTAGCAACATGCCGACACATAAATGTCGCTGCTGTGGGTGTGATTTTATAAAATGTCAACCTTTAAACGTATTATGTATCTTTTATAGAAAATGTAATATCAGTATGAATTTCACTTGCACTAATATATCGTACAACATGTGTGTCAGCAGGCAGTCACAAACATGCTACTACTAGCATGTAATGCATTGTGTGATGCTCTGTTAAACTATACACTGTCTCGTGTGATCCTATAATAGTAAATTACACTGCTTTATGTTATTCTATACTAAAAAATACACCGTATCGCTTAATGCTATACCAGCCCATAACTTGTATCATGCGATACTACACTAGTTAAGCACACTGTATCGTGTGACGCTATATTATTAACTGACACTATATAGTGTGATGTTATACTAATAATAATTATAGTACTAGCACGATATTTATTGTGTGATGCCATACTTATAAAATGCACTGTATCGTGTGGTGTTTACTAGTTAATGCTACGAGGGTCATTCAATAAGTTCTGTCACTAACGTGTTTTCACAATTATGTGCTCGTTGTGAGTGTTGATGTTTGATACCAAATGAAAGAGAGTTTCAATACCATTCCATTGATGGTAAAATGAATGCTGTATCTTTAGTGTGACGAAAGTTATGGAACATTTAATACACATCAGTTATACATACTGAGGCATTTTCGTCCTCAGTTTTTTAAGGTATGTTAATTGTTACTTTTTTAAATGCCTGTTTCTCTTTAAGTACTTGTCGAAGACCTTTGAAATGTCTCATACATTACCAGTTATATCTGTGCATTACAAGATTCAGAATTTAAGCATGGTAGATGACAAGGCATTGTCTTAGAAAATAACATTTTGAGCTAACGTGTAAAATTAATTTAATGATAAATGGACATTAAATGGAAGGACAGTCTTCTGAAATAGCGTTTTTGGATGATCAATATTTTCACTAAACATTGTACAAAATTCTACAATAATGTGTTGAATATGAATTTAAACACTGAAGGACTAGGATTTGTAAAAGAATATGAAAACATATTAATGCTATGAGAATAATTACGGCATTTAAAAGATGTTATAACATTTCCGTAAATAAAATGAAGAAAATCAGTCTTATTTCATCTAAATTTAATGGATATGCATTCACTCATATCTGGTTTGCAGTAAGACCTTTCCGAATTCTCGACAATCATTTTCATGGATTATGGGCGACTAACAACAGATGGCGTACAAGAAAATTTAAAAGCATAGAATTATTCAAATAATTTTAAAACGTTTTGTACCAAGGACATTTTCAGAGATGCCAGTATCCAAAAGGTGTGATAGGGGGAGGTAATTCAGGGGTATAAATAACCGGAAATTTTTCATTTTTATTGTGAATTTAAGAGAGCGAACCCAGTAGTACTATAAATACACTACTTTATCTCAGTGTAATATCCAGTTCAAAGGATATATGCCTAGTGACAGAACTTTTTGAAGCACCCTCGTATAACAGTGTGTTGATATACTCATGCAATCTACTGTATCGTATTCTGCTTTACTAGAAAAAATGTTCTATATAATATGATGTTATAACAACATTTAATCGTGTGATGTTATACCAGTACAATTCACTGTATCGTGTGAGCAAAACTACTGACATGTATTGTATCGTGTAATGTTATAATAGTGTCATGATACGTGTATACTATTGCAATCCACTGTATCGTGGGCTGCTTAACTAGTAAAAGGTTCTATATACTGAGATAATGTAAAAATACATGGTATTGTTTTTATTGTCAATGCAAAGGTTACTTGTAAGAATGCCAACACACCGACTTTAGCTCATCAATTATTCACAAAATTCAGTTACAGCTGCTATACATATACTCGGTATTGACATTCACAGCCTTTAAGGTTTAAAAAAAGAGTATGATAATGGACCTTTGGAAACGGCCGAGCACGACACACACGAAATATTGCAGTCTCGGTTTGAATAAGACTGTTCATGAGTGGTAGTGAAATATGCTAGCTACCGCTCACGCCCTCTAGCCCCGGGTTGAGCAGAACTCAATATTCATAAAATCAACAGCACACAATTTTAACCATCCTGAAGATGGCATGCATATGGCGGTGGACATGGAGTTATCCTTCTTTAACGTATTCCCCATGTCGTACGGCGTATGGTCCCAGTATCTAATAAAATGAAATGCCCCGAAGAGCGAAATAAACATAATGGAATTTAGTTGGAAGCAGCGGTTATGAAGCCTGCGTATAAAAATCAGACAACATATCCTATGAGTGGTTAAACAATACCCAGAGCCTTTTATCGGCCGGAGCAGTGGAACCACCGAATCAAAAATTAAGTAAGAAAACAAAAGAAATTGAAAATGTACCACTGATAACTAACTATAAGTATCGGGCTCAGCAATCTCCAAAGATCGAATGAATAACAGTACTGAAGTCAAACACCCATTATCAGTCATTTTCCCCAAAACACACCTTTGTCACATGAATGGAATGGTCTTAATTCAAAGAAGGAACAGCCATAATGTATATGTAGCGAGTTAAGGGTCCAATGTTAATGATTTTTTTTTCAACGGAAGGTAGGTCGTTTGTCTTTGTACGAGTGGTCGATGCGATTGATTGAAACACGTAACTTCTGAAGTAATTCTCAAACCCAAATTGTTAACCAACACTTTTACTGCAGTTAACATTTAATAATTATGTTGTATGTGTTTCTTTCTTAACTGCAGTTCCAACATACGTGTACCACTATCAATACGTGTGAATTTCGTGGATTCTGAAAGTGCACAATATTAATTAATGATTCGTTTTTTTCCACTAGTTTAATATGCCATATATAAAAACGTAACAAACAGCATTAAGCACAATAGTATTATAAAGGGATGAGAGGCATGCGGTTGTATGTAATCGAGATTCCTCTCAATTCACGTGAATTTCTATATCAATTTTCAATATTTGTAAAAGTACGTGTGATTATGTTTTTTACTAGAACTGCTACTATTTCTCCTATTAAAACAAGAATAAATACTGAGTCAGAAAATAAAGTATGCATATCTATTTTTTGGAAACATTCAAAACACAGTAATTGCAAGTTTAGCAAAAGGCAAGTTTAGCAAAGCAAGTTTTGAAATATAAAATGTATGCAGTAATGAAGTAGTGATACGTATGTATTTAATATTCCTTCAACTAACATTGTTTGATACTTCAAAGCCATAAAAGAGAAAGACAAATATTGCAAAATGAATGAAGCTTAACAAAATGCATGGAACTGAATGTAAAACAAACAAAAAACGTAATAACAGTTATCTTGTTAATTGCTGGTTTTCTGCAATTTCTAATGAATGTCAAACGTTTAATTTCTCAAACATAGCTTTAAACATACCTTTAAGATGTTTGAATTACAGTAAATGTAATATTTGTAATGAGGCTGATCATTCGAGTGCACTGTTTTTTGTTTTATTTACTCTTTGCGCGAGGACTACGGCCGTATGGACTAGTTTCCTTTCATCGTAAAATTGTTTAATGATGTTGGATGTTTTGCATTTTTATTGTATCTGAAAGGCCACATGGCAAACATTATTTGTAATAATGTTAAACAAACTTTGACTGCATAATACAAAATAACTAAGTGCAGTAACACATAATTTATGCCGCATGGTCTTTCTTCCCACTGTTTTGTATTTACATGCATCCTACAGATGGTCCAAAACCTTCAGTTGTGCAAATCGTTTTCTGTGTCAACAGCCATTTATACCATTTTCACATTAGGTCATAACAAAATAGCTGTAGTTGGTTGTGTTAAGCATGTAGGAATATATTTAAATGACAAATTTACGAATGAAGAGAAGATAAATAATGCATGTACAAAAGCAAGATCCTCATTATTTTCGTTGTTGTCTTTAAGCTTAAATACATGTTATGTTAATCCTCTAACATCAGCGTTACTTATTAGAAAATTATGTATACCCACCCTATAGTATGGCTCAGAATTGTGTTACAGTCCCAAACAAACTGACATTGATAAACTAGAACGGTTTTATAAACTATGCTCTAAAATAATTCAAGGTTTTAACATGTTAAAACGAACAGATATGTGCATGAGTATGCTCGGTTGGCGCTCAATTGCTTCTGATATAGATAGGAGAAACTACACACCAAATAAGAGTAGCCCTTTTTATTGAACTTTTTAATGATGAAAATAAAAAAAATCTCCAGAAAGTAATAGGAAAAACGTCAGATAAACTAGAAACAAATGGGAACACAGGAATTTGTTTAAGACTTGCTTTTGCTTTTGTTACTAGATGTATCAATGAATACACCCAGCCATGTAGGTAGTGTATATGATGTGAATATTATTAATCAGTGTTCAAAGCTGTGCCTTATGTAACACCTTCTCATTACACATGATTGCATAATGGCTTGTGTAAATTATAGTGCGACATAATATATACATACTTTTTCATATGTATATACTGACCATTTTACTTAGAAAAGTGTTTTTGGTGAAGATTGCAAGCACATGGAGAGTAAGGACCGTCAGTAAAGTGGTTTCGTTTACTGGGACTTCGTGTCTTGTAGTTGTTTGACTGTCAGTGAAGTGTTTTCATTTACTGGGTTAAAATTGTCTTCACTAAACAACGGGTATCTATATCAATGTTTGTTTAAAGTCTGATAAAGTCTGAGATAGACAAACTAAGCTAAAGTAGTCAACAATTGAATTGTAACCATTGTAACTACTAATAACTATTAAAAATCCGTGGTTGATTAATAGACATGTATATCTGTATAATATTCACATCATATGATATGTTTATCATACGGACAACAAGCTGTTTTATTTGTCTCATGTGAATTTAATATGATATCTGTTAAGGAAATTGTGATGAATTGTAAGTGATTGATGTAAGAAGTGTTATATATATGCCTTCTGATTGTGTCATCTCAGTTAAGAACAAGTGGCCTAAAAGGACCTGTAGACGCTCTACTTGTATGATGTGATGCAAAAACATAAACATGATAGAGGCCAACCCAAGAAACATGTTTCCTATATAACTTTATGTAAACTTTGGGTTATCATTTTGAATATTTGACGGCAACGAAAAACACAAACTTGATAGAGGCCAACAACAGAACATGTATATGATATTTAACTAAAATGGAATAAGTGGTAATATGTCGTTTGATAAATGATGTCCTTAAATTTGACCTAAGTTTAGCCATGGTGGCCAACATGGATGACTGGAGGCCCCAAAAACGCAAATCTGAGGGGTACTAACCCAAAGATCATTGTTATTAATTTTCATCAAAATCCTTCAAGCAGTTTCAGAGAAGATGTCATTTTTAACGTTTTCCTATATAACTCAATGTATACTTTGGGTCGCTGTGGTGGCCATTTTGATTGTTAAACGAAAAACACAAACTTGATAGAGGCCAACCTAAGGAACATGTAAATGATATTTCACAAGAATGGAATAAGTGGTTTTGGAGGAGATGTCGTTTGAAATTTCCTTAAATTTAACCTAGTTTTAGTCATGTCCGCCATCTTGGATGACTGGCGGCCGTGAAAAACATACACCTGAGAGGAACTATCCCAAATATTATTGTGCTTAAGTTTCATCAAAATCTTTCTGGCGGTTTCAGAGATGTCATTTTTAACCTTTTCCAATATAATTCTATGTAAAGTTCGGGTCGCCGTGGTGGCCATTTTGATTATTTGACGATAAAGAAAACATAAACTTGATAGAGGCTAACCCAAGGAACATGTATATGCTATTTCAGTAGAATGGAATTAGTGGTTTCTGAGGAGATGTCGTTTAAAATTTCCTTAAATTTGACCTAGTTTTAGCCATGGCGGCCATTTTGGATAGCTGGTGCCGCGAAAAACACAAATCTGAGAGGGACTATCCCAAATATCATTGTGAGTAAGTTTCATCAAAATCCTTCAAGCGGTTTCAGAGAAAATGTCATTTTTAAACTTTTCCAATATAACTCAATGTAAATTTTGGGTCGCCGTGGCCGCCATTTTGATTATTCGACGATAACGAAAAACACAAACTTAATAGAGGCCAACTCAAGGAACATGTAGATGATATTTCAGTAGAATGGAATCAGTGCTTTCGGAGGAGGTGTCGTTTGAAATTTACTTAAATTTGACCTATTTTTAGCCATGGCGGCAATTTTGGACGACTGGCGGCCGCGAAAAACATAAATCTGAGAGGGATTATCCCAAATATCATTGTGCTTAAGTTTAATCAAAATATTTCAGGCGGTTTCAGAGAAGATGTCATTTTTAACCTTTTCCTATATAACTCTATGTAAACTTTGGGTCGCCGCGGCGGCCATTTTGATTATTTGACGATAACGAAAAACACAAACTTGATAGAGGCTAACCCAAGGAACATGTATTTGATATTTCACAAGAATGGTATAAGTGGTTTCGGAGGAGATGTCGTTTGAAATTTACTTAAATTTGACCTAGTTTCAGCTATGGCGGCCATCTTGGATGGCTGGCGGCCGCGAAAAACTCAAATCTGAGAGGGGCCCTCCTAAATAACATTGTGATGAAGTTTCAAAATCCTTCAAGCGGTTTCAGAGGAGATGTCGATTTTATAAAATTGCTAACAGACGGACAGACGGACGGACGGACGAAAAGTGATCGCATAAGCTCGCCTTGCCTTTGGCCAGTAGAGCTAAAAACTGCATATTTGGATATGTATTGTCATGCTTTGTGAAATTGTATTTTGTATCCTCACGGACTCTTAAGCCTATTGGAAAATAAAGATATCTATCATTATAATTAATATCATTGTGTATGTATAACATATGTTATGCTATTATCTTTCATAATTTTAATGATCTATTCATTGTGAATTTTCATCTCTATTAGTTGTATTTATTCATTGAATTGATAAATGTTATTTTGAATCCCTTACATAAGTTATTTGTATGATTCACAATTGAATTCATCCATTATTACATATTATTGCGCACTGCACATTTGCACTGATGAATCTCTGCAAAGAGGAAATAAAGAGAATAATAATAATCTATGATTGTTTTCGGGAGGAGAATACAGTTTTTTAAAATATGTATTTAATGTTCTTGATTAGACTATCGAGCGACCTTGTGCCCATCAAGCGGCATGTTTGGTGGGAACGTTAGACTCCAATTTGATTTTTGAGAATATCAAAACCATGTATTCAAATGTTTATGTAACTAGTGAAGATAAATGTAGTTCATCGTCAAATTCTTTCGCTCCGTTATGCAAATTATTTATATGTTTTAACTCAAATGCGTATTTAAAATGTACACTTGTATACTTACATTCACAATTTCAGCCTCTTACAGCAAACAATGTAATATAATGTTAACACTACAATCAGATAAATATTTAACGACACAATCTCTAAACTAAAATTATCCCACACGCCACATATTTCAGAAAAAACAGAATCAGCCGCAACTCCAATTGGTTCTTGCGACATACAACGGTATGTCGATAATGGGAAATAATTCAAAGCGTAGCACATTCCTCTCAGAAAAATAAACTTCCAATAATGAATGACCTTTACAAGAGGCACCTGGTAGTAATAATGGATATAGTTATTTCCCGGCCGACCGTAATGCGTTAAGGGTAATGCACGATGTTGTCGACCGGTTAAAAATTAACTTCGCGCACAGTGCTTTGGTTTTAATTAGCGTTCCATTATTATTCATAATTGCAGTTACTTCTGTTGTACTGTTTTCGAGTGAAGAGCTTATGAACAAGTGCCTGTACAAAGGGCTGCAAACTACTTACTCGAGTAATCCGCAGGTACGATACTACTGGAACATACATATCTCATTGTTTTGTGTACTCGTACATCACGATATATTGAAAATACGGTTTAACTGCAAATCAGGGATGTTACCTTTGTTTGCGGGGTAGCTGGTCTACGTCTTAAGAGTGCAGAACATTCTGCTAAGTGAGAATGAAACCAGAATGTGGGGCACATGTTTAAATACTAGCGTTGCACCATATGTGTTTTGAACACTTTGACAATAAAAAGATAGATGAAACGTAAGGTTGGAAATCATATAATTTAAATTAAATTTAGGTAAAATAAATTACGTAGTCATTGCCTGTTGCAGAAAGTTTTCAATTACGAATTTACATATTAATTCAAACTGTTATTATTCATTATGCAACTTCATCTTACAATATGGTTATAGGAAAATAGTGCAAATAAATTTCGTATCCAGTTATTTAAACGGAAGTGTAACTCTTCTGTGGTGCAATGGCAAAGCAAGTAAAATCAGTTAAAAAGCATTTTAGCATATCTAAAATGTCTATAAGTCATACATTAATTCGCGCTTCCTTGATTTCTTAAGTGTATAAATATTTTAAAATAATATGTCACTAAATATTCGGACAGAATAACATAGCTTCATAAAACGCATACAAAGTAACAATGAACAGTGTACATCTACAGTGTTTGTCCTCCATTTTGTAAACATTTATTGCTACTGTACGTTCCTATGCGGTTCCTGTTGGCTACCCTTTTATGTTTGTGATGTCGCGATCTAGAGTGTTTGTCCTCCATTTTATAAAATGATTGATTGATTGAATTGGATGTTATAGTCGCACCAACAGCTAAGGTCATATGGCAACTTTCCAGCTTCCATTGGTGGAGGAAGACCCCAGGTGCCACTCCGGGCAATGATCGTGCACGGGCGGGCACCTGGGTAGAACCACCGACGTTCCTTTATAAAATGAATATTGCCACTGTACGTTCATATGCGGTTACTGTTGGCTACACTTTTTATGTTTCTGGTGTCCAGATCTAGGGTGTTTGTCCTCGATTTTGAAAACGATAATTGCCACTCTGCGTTTATATGCGGTTTCTGTTTGCTCTCCGTTTATGTGTATGGTGTCGCGATCTAGAGTGTTTGTCCGCCATTTTAAACGATTATTGCCACTCTACGTTCATATGCGGTTTCTGTTGTTTGTTTTAAAAACATATTTTTGTTGTCGATGTTTAGTGAATGCTGCTACATTTATTGTCTAATTTGTGTATCTACATTTAGTTTCTACATATATGTCGTAATATGATACACATACTGTAAACGAAGTAGGGTAAGTGTGAGATAAGGTGCACCCTAGAACCTGGTTTAAACCCCAGTGGCCTGTTTTGCCATTGACCATTCCAAGGCGGTAGCCCTATTGTCAACCCTTTTGTGTTTGTGTCTTATTTGACGTTTTATTAATTTTTAAAGTTGTTCTTTGTTTCTCAGTGTGTTTGTGGTTGTCGTCCTTAAATGCTACTTTTCCTGTTCGATTTTTATATCTATATTGATATTACAGCAGATAACTAAAGATTTTAAAAGTTGAGCAAAATACAAAATTACCACATTTCCCCGTACCCATGTAATTGAGTGTGTCTACACTGGTGTTATATTTGTAATTGTATTCATTTATCAAACACATCAACTATTTATGTAGCTCAGCAAGGGCAAGTCGTCTCAAACTAGGGAAGGCAAGATGACATATGAATGTTGTTTTTTAGTCACTGGATTAGTATCATTAAGCGAAGTGTTTTGGCATCATATCATATATGCAAAAACGCACACTCGCTGAATGATGAATTAGACGAATTAGGCGATATGAATTAAAGATGAATGGCCACACTTTTTGTAGTATTACAAATTAACAAATTTAACTCTTAAACATCATATGAACATTTCGTGATAGTCCCGGAGAGAAACATATATTGAAAACCGTTACTAAGTTGTATGTAAAGTATGTAAGTATTATTTCGTAAAATCGTATTCTCGTTTTTGACAGATATTGCAATGTGTGAATTGTAAATATCTATTGTAGTGTATTGATTTCGATTTAAATAAACACAAACATGTTCATGAAACAAAACATGGCCAGAGAACTTTAAGTCTTGGAAATTTGGATATGATATTTGGTTTAGCGCATAAATAATAAGAATCTTCAATAAAACTTCCATAAAGGGACGTAGTATTAAAACTTCATAATATTACTCTTTTACTCAATATTTCGGGCATTTGTTGATTTACATAATTATATAGTTTATATTATTACCATATCATCCCTTGTTTGTAAATAGTTTTATCTTTATATATTTACATTAATTTTTAATTACCACTTCATTCTTCATCTTTCATCAGTTTTTGCGCACAATATGACCTATTTATGTGTCGACGTGCCGTAAAACACCATTCATTCATTCATTCATCAATATTTCGGCCCGTTGGCTTTTTTCAAGTGGTAAAGATTTCACGAAGCACTTATGTCACGTCCTTTTTGCACGCAAAATGGACGTCGAGTCCATTTTGCGTGTGCTTCGTGAAATCCTTACCTCTTACAAAAGGACAAGGGGCCGAAATATTGAGTAAAACAGTAATGTTATGAAGATTTAAATAATTATAGTAAATGATCAGCGGGGATTTGGCCTTCAAACGTTTGACATGCAAATCAATGTTTGCGAATGAAATATGATGATCCTTTTATTGTACCGGTAATATATGTATTAAATAAACAAATGCTGTCATTGGTTACATGTTGGTCGATACACATCAAGGATCGCATAGAAAAACGTACTAATATCACCCAGCTTAAGTTGACACTTCGCAATAATATAATCCGTATAGCGTAATAATCGATGCATTGTATTCATAGTGGTATTACCTACTAGATCAATATGTCCGATTGAGATACAACCTATAGAACCATGATGAACAACACCTTGCATAATCTCAACGCTGTGACACCAATTACAATAACTGTAAAAGGGACATATGACAATCTTGATATTTGTATTTAACATTAAAATTAGCATCACGATTTATTTATCAAGTATCATTTTGACATCAAAAGTGCTACATGTAGCATCTGATTAAATAAAATTTACAATTTTCAGTTTTCTTGAGTATTCTACCATAGGTTTAAATATATTATTGGTGCAATATATAATCAACAGTTAGTAATATGCAAGATAGTTTGCTTTGAACTATTCTATTAATTAATGTTAATGATTGAAGAAATGCAAGTTTTGTAGGAAAACAAACGGTAAACGAGTGTTACTGAAATAAAGATTGACTGTGTCCCTTTAGCAGTTGTAAATGTGACGGTTCGCGTGGATTGACTGTGTTCGCGTACTACACGCGAAAGTTTTAGCCAATACAAGAAGTAAACATATGTCATATTACTCTTCTCAAATATAAAATGTAATAGTATACACCATTGTTAATAGTGTTCCTCTAATAACACAGCAGCTGTTGGCATACATAATATCAATTGATGAAGCGCTTCTTATTAAATGATTCATTTAGACCTAGTTTCGGATTCCTTTTCTCTGATATTAGTGCAGTCCAGAATAACTAACTCACAGTTCATATAGTGATAACTCAAGCCCATGGCTTATCGCAACAGTGTATAAGCAACGTATGAAAAGTGACATTTAATTCAGTTTTGTTTTTATCAGAATAAAAACACATGCTGGATTAAATTGCTCACATATTTTAAAATCAATTTTTATGAAAATATATTCAGATCTTAAAACACCGCATTGTGAAGTTCAGTTAATTGATTATATCATGTATATACGTAATTCCTTGGGTTTGTCAACCGTGCTTAAGACAGGTAAATAAACTCTTAAAACTCGTGTATATTAGTGCAAGTTTCATGTTTCTTAAAATTCTAATTATTGAATTCTACGGAGCTTTTAATGAGCAATAAATACTGATAAAGGTGATCCTTTGGGAGCAACAAACACAATTAAGAGAATAAAGCAACTCTGCTATGATACTCGATCTACAAAAAACACTGTTTGATGGAGCATGTTGGTCCGGAAGCTGTTGGCAGTTAAATAAGCAATTTTAAAAATACTTACATAAACTATTTATCATCGGAACTGAATTACATCAGCAATTTTAAAAATACTTACATAAACTATATATCGTTGGAACTGGAAGGTTTAATGGTAAATAAATAAATATTGGTTATTGGTTTTACACTCAAACTGCTTTTTTTGGAATGTTCCCATATGAACTCATTGGAATAGAAGAAAATAAAGTAATTTCATATATTTTCAGTTATCCTTAAAAATGTGCTTTAAAATGAATGTCAGGTGTTTATACGTCTGACGGATACGTTTGTGTTTTTCAAATTCTTTTCTAAAAGGTGAGGAAAATAATAAATACCGTTGTACATGTACACTGAAACGCAAAAGAAACGCTACACGGGAATTTCCGCTATATTTTGTATGTACAATATGTTGCTGTTAATCGAATGGTACATGGCTGCGTAAGACCTTTTCTTTTGGAAAAAAATACTAAAACAATACCTAATACAGCAAATAGTATTCCTTCAAAGTTTCATTATTGACAGAGTACGCGTTTGGCTCAAGCATGTGAGCAAACGTAGGATGCAATATTTTGCAAACTCTTTACGTTAAATACAGTACTGAACTGGCTCAGTTTTTCAAAGAGCAACTTCAACATTTATGAAGTTCTTGTTACAAGGTGTAGTGTAATTAAAACGTCTACAACATCACAGCTGTGTCCTTTCTTTAATTAACTGCAACTTTTTTTTTTGCAAAACATCTTTGGAATCTTGGAATCTTTTTCTTGGAATATTATGTGCAATTAAGTGTTCAGTAGTTACAATATATAGCAGAAATTCCCGTGTTGCGTTTCCTTTGCGTTTCAGTATATGTAAAAACAGTTAAATGCCATTTCATGGCATTAAAGAAAAGCAGACATGTTGTTTTGGTTACTGATGATCCATTCATATAGCACAGCAATAATAATTTCTGTCATATTCAAGGAAGCACTGTTTTTGAAGGCAATCCATTTCATGAATTATATAATTCTGATGTTAAAGAAGATACGCATTTCACAAGAATGTCTGTTGAAAGCTCTACACAAAGCAGCGACACCAGAAGTACGTTATATAAACAATTCAATCAGTGTAAACATTGTTTGATATGATGTCCATGATAGTCTAAATAGCTACTCCACACATGCTGATAGAGTATACAAATCTAAATCATTAACACAGTATCCTGTGATAGAGACCTTTTGATGAGACTTTGCATCACTACAACATGTCGTTTTTTCAAACATTTATGCAGCCACACAAATACTACACAATGATAAAACCACAAACTGGAAAGCATAGTTGTCAGTACAATATAATTACAGTGGGTAGACAAAACAAAAACAAGGGAGAAATCTAGAAAACTCGGTTAACATGGTTAACTACGAAAATTGTTTTAAGTTTGGTGTACAAATCTCATAAATTGGGGAAACCGTTTTTGTCCGACAATATAATGGTTGTACAGGTGATAGTGGCGGGATATTAAAGTGGTTTATAGTTATTAAGGGATGATGGTTATTTGTATTCTAAATCACATGCATTTACAAAAAGGTATCAAAGGAGAAATTTGGAAATCGTCGAACACAATAAATACAAAATATATTGCAGTCTCGGTTTGACTGAGACTGTTCATGAACGGTATTGAAAAGTGCTTGCTACCGTTCACGCCCTATAGCCCTGGTTTGATTAGAACTCTATATTTAAAATGCCAATAGTACATACATTTGAGCCATCCCGAAGATGGTATGAATATGACGGTGAACATGGAACCTTCAATGCGGTATTTTAACACCATTCCATGGCCAGCGGCGTAAGGTCCCAGTTTCTAACAAAAGGCGTTGCCCTAAACGAGAAACAATGGGCGATATACATAAAATGGAATTTAGCTAGTAGCAGAGGTTATAAAGCCTGCATATCACAGGTAGCAGTCAAAAGGCTAAACTTAAAAGCAGGCAACATATCCTAATGGTGATTAAACAATACTCAGAACCTTTAAAGGCTGGAGTAGTGGAACCACTTATTCGAAATACAAGTAAGAAACCACCACCGATATCTGTAAATATCGGGTTCAGCGATCTCCAAAGGTCGGAAGAAACAACAGTTCAGATTGCAAGCACGGGGAGAAGTTTACCGCCACAACACTGCACAGTCAACACGTCTGAGGGATACAGGTGAGGGATACAGGTGAGGGATACAGGTGGTGAGGGATACAGGTGAGGGATACAGGTGAGGGGTGAGGGATACAGGTGAGGGATACAGGTGAGGGGTGAGGGATACAGGTGAGGGATACAGGTGTGTGTTTCAAATTATTTTATAAAAGGTGAGGACAGTTACAAATACCGTTAAACGTGAAAACATTTAAATGACAGTTCAACGAAGCAAACATGTTGTTTATGTCACTGGTGATTATATACCATTTGCATCCAATCATTTAGGATAGAAATTACTCATTTCTGTCACATAAAAGGACATAAATACTGTAAAGAGGTTGGGTGGTGTGAGGGGAGGGGTCATAGAAGCAACAAACGCAAATGAGAGAGAAAGTAGTAGACTCGATTTTTGTTTTGAAAGCCGGCCATTGTTATATGCGTATTCGTGAATAATATAATTCTGATGTGAACGAAGATATTCATTTTATTAGGATGTCTGTTATAAATTCTACACAAAGAGGCGTCATCAGAACTACGTTATCTCAACAAGTCAATTAACGTAAACAGTGTTTGATATCATGTCTATAATAGTCTAACTAGTTAATCCACACATGCTGATAGTGTATACACATCTAAATCATTTACACATCATCCAGTGATAGATGCCTTATGATGACATTCCGTATATTGCATTACTATGCAAATGCAGGGATTGTTAAAACCTTGTATGCACCACAGAATACTAAAAATGACAAAAACAGTTATCTGTACAGTACAATCTCAGTGAGTAGGCCTAATGCTCGAAACATACACAATTAAATAAATATAGTTTCATGTAAAATGTCAGCAAAAACGACCAACGATTTTTCTCTCTATCTCTTGGCTGGGCTTTTGATTTAGAAACCATAGTAACACCGTCCTTTATAATACTCTGCATTGTCCTTAACTGTCTTTGAACGTTGCTACATACAGACATATACAGTGACTTATCGACTTAAATACGATGCCAAAGGAAACAGAAAACTCGTTGAAAGGACTTTTACCGCTTCAAAGATATCTATGTTAAACGCCAGTTTTAATTATATAAAAAAAATCACTATTAGGATAGTGCTTTTTTTTGCTTAAAACATACACTAGACAGGTATTGTTTAAAATATAGTATGATATAAAAGGATCTCTTTTTAAATTTAAAAAGTAAAATGATACGTATTTGTATTGTAATAGTTTCTTTTACATTTAAAAATTAAAGAAATCGAATTGTGTTGAGTTAATGTTCCTTCTCATCAAACGGCATCGCTCTATGTCCCTTAAGAAAAATATGTCATAACCAACAAATAAATGAGATGGTCCTGCATAATCATGTGCTATGTTTTGTTTGCATGAAGCAATTGTTTCCATAATACAAGTATGATGCGTATCTGAGGGAAAGATAATGAATCAAATACCTTATTGGGATAAACCTAAATTGATGATTATAATACGGAAGCCAATTAGGGCCACACGATCCATTTGAGATAATTTGTTGAAATTCAAGATGATATGTTGAAAATTCAAGTTAACATGTCAAATTGTCAAGGTAATATCTTAAAAATGCAAGATAGTATATAATA
Source organism: Cyrtodaria siliqua (assembly GCA_037043455.1). Taxonomy (NCBI): domain Eukaryota; kingdom Metazoa; phylum Mollusca; class Bivalvia; order Adapedonta; family Hiatellidae; genus Cyrtodaria; species Cyrtodaria siliqua. The sequence goes on along the minus strand of JAWPHD010006216.1, from coordinate 14,276 downwards.
TGTTTACTTGAATTTTCAAGACATTATCTCAAATTTTCAAGATGTTATCTTGGAAAAACGAAAACAAAAATCGTTGTGGCTCTAATGGGCTTCCGTATTATAAGCATACACAAAATAACCTAAAACAAGTGCATGATCTGTTAAATAACAATTCATAATGGATCATAATTATATTTACAGAAAGCACATACATGTACACCAACTGCATTGCGTAGTTTTTCTTCGAGGACATTTATGTATGAACACTCTTCTAACCCAATTTATTCAATATATGCTGCAAAATGGATCTCATGGAAGCAGCAACATAAATAATAGAGAAAACTAGGAGACTCGGTTTTGTTGAGTCTGTTCATGAGAGGTAATATAATTTGCAATACCTCTCACGCCCCAGTTTTGGAGGTATTCTAATTCAGAACAAAATAAAATAGGACTTTATGATCCCAAAGGAGCAGTTAGTAAATAAAACTACTGATGTGTAGTCGGGACGAATTTTTACACACATCACCAACGAAACAAACGCTAGTATGAATGGCAATACAAACTGAAAAAGGGTTCCCTTGGAAGCAACCAACATAAAGTAGCAGATTGTGTCGTATAGAGTGCATGAAAGGTAACACAATTTGCAACACCTATCAAGTCCCCTCGACGCTCAAGTCGTTTTCAAAATATAAACATTCCTAGAATACGTTTATGAAGAATTGTTCTCGACCAAAGAACCTGTGTTCGATGACAATCAATCGTTTGAAATTAATTTCTTAACTGATAATTTTTTTCTTTCGGCATGCATATGCATGACACTGTAGACGGCATACCATATAACATGCTGAATACAAAGAAAAAAGGCTCACATTAAAAGGGGCACACGAAACTCTTGAGATATGCTATTTGTTTGATATATATCTAAGTACGTCTCTTTCTAAAAATAGCGACATCCCTTGGCACCCCGCTAGTTTGAAAAATAATAAAATCATTATTAAAATTGCATAACAATGTTTTTCTCATGCAGTAAAATGTGCTGCAGTCAATAATATCGAAAGGCACAATGGTTACACGCAAGATTGTCGTATGCATATGTTAATGTGAGTGATTTACATTACTAAATATGGATTGTGTAGCTTACGTACTACATATATGTGAACATACATCATCGAATCGAAAAACAACTGATATGAACGAACTTGCGTGAACTTCACGGAAATGTTAAATACAATATTTATGTCAACCGGTATGGAAAAGGGTTCGCTTGGAAATAGCCAACACAATCAAGAGATAAAAGGAACAGACCCTATTGTATTGAGTTCATGAGAGGTAATATAATTTGCAACACCTATCACGTCTTCTCGACGCTCAGGTCGTTTTCAAAAGATAAACGTCCCTACAAGACTTTTATGTTTATGGAGAACTGTTCTGAACTATTATTGTTTACCGATACATATGATCGGGATTATCATGACAATTAATACAATTTCACGCTTTAATTGAAAAATATTTTCTTTCGGCATACATACATATGATAATGTAGACGACATACCATATAACAGGTTGAATACAAAGACAAAACGCTCAAATTAAAAAGGACACTCAGCAATCTTGACGTATGCTATTTGTTTGACATATATCTAGCAAGCATTTTATTTCAAAAACTAGCGGCATCCCACGGCATTCCGCTACATTTGAGAAATAATAAAAAAACATTATTCAAGTTTTTCTCCTGCAGTAAAATTATAGTAGTTTATATAATAGTGATAGTCACAAAGTGTACACTTGTAATAATCGTCAGTTGGCTACAGTTACTTCACCTAACTGAATCCCTTATTTTGAATTAAACAAAGTGCTGCTTATATAACCATCATCGTTTTTGTTACTTTCACTATAACACTCAAGGAAATAAATATTATTGCGTTCACGATTATTTTGGGGGTGGGGGTATTGGGGTGGTGGGGGTGGGGAAGCAAGGTTATCATGGTGTGTCCCTTTCAGTACTAGATGCATGTTAACATTCATGTGTCTGGGTGTCTGGGTATAATGCTCATACTAAACACGTCATCATCGAATTGAAAATACCAAATAGTAAAGCAAATACATGACCTACAGCGCAATTTTAAATATATACTGAAAAGGTATCCATTGGAAGCTACACAGGTGGAATAATACACATAATATGATACAGTTGCACGTAGAACAACGTCAGTATCATCTCTGTTATGGGTTATAGTAAGCAATCTCTTTTTGTTTACACTTTCACTATCTAAGCTTATACCGATGAGACTTTTGTACATGCCTGCATGATACTTTTGCCTGCATGTGACAAAACTCTTTTTTATGACAGACCTCCCTTGAGTATTGACAATTCTTGAATAGAAATTCACATTTGCTATAATCAGTTTCCCCTACATTACATCGCTAGAGGACTAATGCTTTTCAGATATTTAAGGAGTATCCGAGTGCAGTATCCGGCAGTTAAGACATGTTCCTGTTCCTTAAGCGATCTGCTCATGTCATATTTAGAAAACAATTATGCCACTGTGACAAGGGTACACAATTATGAAACAAGTTATGATATGATACGTTTGCTCGTTAGAGTGTACACTATTGTCTTAATAGTGCGTATAAAGGCATTACATGTTATATACATACCTCTAGACATCATTTATTGTCCTAAAGTACTACAGTTTCTTTTCATACAAAAACATGGAAATATGAATCTACGTGACAAATATACTTTAATACATTCTTGTTTATGACAGATATAATTTAAAACTAGAATATACTTAAATATTCTTATATCTAGTTATTGCAAAGTATGTACTAGTAAATAATGTTTTTATTAAACGTTTTATAATTCAAGTAGACTGATATAGTCGTACAACAGCTAAAATGTGTATTGAAGGGAGAAATTCGGAAATCGACAAACACGATAATTATAAAAAAAAAAATAGAAGGGTTTTCAACGGAATACTTGTGTCACCTGCGGTGTACTTATTTCAGCAAGTACAATCTAACTATAAAGTTTGAAGACAGGGGTTACAATCCTTCATGAACTATGGAGCAGTTTTTTTAAGTGTTAAAGTGCATGAAAAGTGTTAAAGTGCATGAAATTGGATAATTGGTAAGGAAGAGCTGTATATCGTTTCATGACCAAAGGTCAATATTTTAGTTATGAGCTCGGTTAGGTTGTAGGTTAAAGTTTTATGAAAAGGGGCATAACTCTGCTAAACTGATGGTCAGAGTTATTGGACATGTGTAAAGACATTCCTTTGGTTAAGGTGAAGATGTGTGTGAAATTTCATGAACATAGGTTAAATACTTTTCAAGTTAATATGACCAGATATTTTGAACTTGGTTAAGCTGCAGGTTAAGGTTTTATGACAAGGGGAATAACTCTGCTGGAATGAAAAACAGAGTTATTGGACAACATATAATAACATTCATTGGGTTAAGATGAAGAAGTGTGTGAAGTATCATGAACATAGGTCAAATAATTTTCAAGTTATGGCCCGTTATGAACTTTGTAAGTTGCAGATTAAAGCTTTATGCAAAAGGTGCATAACTCTGTTGAAATGAAGGTCAGAGTTATTGGACATGTGTAACAACATCAAGTGGTTTCATGAACATAAGTAAAATAGTGTTCAGATTATGGACAAGATTAGGTTGCATGGTAAAGTGTGACGGAAGACGACGACGGACGACGGATATACGACGGACAAAGTGACAAAGTGCTATGCTACGCAGGCGACACAACAAATATTGCAGTCTCGGTTTGACTGAGACTGTTCATGAACGGCAGTGGCAAATTCTATCTACCTTTCACGCCCTCTAGCCTCGGGTCAATATTTAAAATGTCAATAGTACAAAATGTTGAGCAATCCCGAAGATAGTATGCAAATGACGGCGAACAAGGAACCTTCTTTGTTGTATTTTCATACCATTCCATGGCCCGCGTATAGTTCCAGTTTCTAAGCCTCACACCGCTGCAGGTTCGAATCCCACTGGGAGCTCGACTTGTAAGTGAGGAAGTGTCGATTCTTAGGGATGGCGGGAAGTGTACAGTACTGGTTCTACCCAGGAAAAGTGGGTGGTCTGCCAAATAAAACTAACGCATACAGGACCTAAACATCCAATTACCAATATGCGAAGGCTGAAAAGAGTACGAGAATGCCCCAAATGGCTTGCGGTTTATATTGCAATGTCATCTTTTATGCTGTATATAATTATGTTCAGACAAATGTTCCTTACTGAGAACCGACATTAATTGACCATGCGCGTAAACTTAACTATTTTATACTTTACGTCGCAAATGATTCGTAAGAATTAAAGCATAGTGATTTAGCAACACTTAAAAGAGAACCGACATTAAATAACCATAGGCGTAAACTCAATAAATGTGGAGCGCTGTGGTCTAGTGGTAAGCGTTGGACCCATGATCCAAAAGTCGTGGGTTAGATTCCCGTCATTGCCATATGCATTGTGTTCCTGAGCAAGACACTTTATCTACATTGCTTAGTACTGGATATACCCAGGAAGACATCGAGAGTGATTGAAATAAGTTCAAAGAGTTTTCGTTACAATCGATGTAAAATAAATAAGTTAAACTAAACTCAATAAAACAGAGTCTGCTTCTTTTATATATTGCTTGTGTGTGTTGCTTACAAGGGACCCACCTTTCAGTATTTATTGACATTCACACTAGCGTTTAATTAGTGGTGTGTGGCGGCCGTAACAAGTTGCCCCGACTACTAATCAGTGGTGTTATTACTTACTGGTCCTTTGGGATCATCAAGCTCAATCTTCGTAGCTTTAAAGTAGAATAACGCTTAAGCCGGTGCTAAGAGGCGTGAGAGGTGTTGCACTCGACATTACCTCTCATGAACAGACTCAATAGAACCGAGTCTGCTACTTTTATCTCTTGTTTGTGTTTGTTGCTTCCAAGGGATTCCCCTTTCAGTATTTATTAACTATTTTCAAATTTATTCGAAACAGATCAGTAAGAATTAAGGCATATTGATTTAAGCAACACTTAAAAGAGAACCGACATCAATTGAACATATGCCAAAACTTAGCTGTTTTCAAATTTAAGTCGCACGTGATCCGTAAGAGTTAAAGCATATTGATTTAAGGATAAGACAAGTCAGTGTGTGTACATCAGTAAACAACAGTGCATCAGCACAATGATAGCCTGTTAATTATTAAGACTGAAGTAAATTCAAAAAATCGATATTTGAAGGATGATGCAGATGGTGCTGTGTCCATACGGTTATAGATTCGACACTTGATTTCAGCTGATTTAACATGACATCGTTACGTTCGTCTTTATCCTGGGTATGAGGTGTTGTAGTCAGACAACAGTGTAGTCGTGAAGACAACGAGATGGGACACACATTCGTTGCAATTTCTGTAAAATGACATTAGTTTTAAAGCGTCTTTAATACCTTAAAGGGCCAAATAGTTAATGCCGTGTGTGAGATCCAGACACAAGGCATAAATTGTAATACAGTATGTGATATTCAACAAAGTATTAAAATATGAATAGTTTTGAATCAAACCTAGTGTCAAACATCGACAAAAATTACACTATAAAACCGATTATCAAAACTCTATCCAGGTGTTAAGGTCATATAATAATGTATACTTACCGATAAAAAGGTATAGGTTTATTCACGGGTACTTAACATACCCGAGATTAAAAGTTCTAGTTCGGGGTTTTGGCTTTGGTGGTTACAGCTGTTAATATTATGCGAAGTTCGGATAAAATATGCAAGTTATATGTATATAACTCATCGCCAACAGGTTTAGACTCGGAATACAGCTGTGTAAACTTCGCCTGCTGATGTCGGGACAGGGACTTTAAGTATAGTTTAAAAGCATAGAAACATGTGTTATTAAAGATTCGATTGCCAAGAGTCAACATTTATAAAAAAAAACAGAGACTAATTGTGTCTGGTCTATGTCTACAGGAGACAAATGCATCATGAACCTTTCTAAAACGATATCTTTAAACAATAGTCATTGACGTTAATTTTGCGATAAATGAATGAATTATATAATCAATTAATGAAACACAAACAAATACCGTTTAACATGTTTAATATGTTGACCTTATCAATATTGTAAACCCACATAAATTGCTTCGAAACAATGTGTATCCGGAAATACAAGCAACGAAAGCAACGATAATTCGAACACTGATTCTCCTTCGAGAATACACAAGCATGGGTAAACATGGCGCATACTGTGTCGATCAGGGTTACTATAGACATCCAAAACAGTTTAACGTTTCATCTAGAAATGCAAATTATGTTTTCTAATGCAACAAAGAAGTATAGTAAAGCAAAAACTGATGCAGTTATAATCCCGTGCACATATACTGAAAGGAAAAGTAAACGCATAATCGAAAAAATGCCTAATAGATACTACACTATTATATACACCTAATTCCACGTAATATTCCAGATATATCTCAATGTGTTTTGTACAAAAAAGGGCTTCAACTTATTACAGACAGAACAAATCTGTCATGTAGTAGACCTTTTAATCAAAATATACTTTTTACAAGAAATTCATAAATGTTGAAGTTTCGCTTGAAAAAATCAAGCCATTTCAGTATTGTGTTTAATGTTAATATATTGCAACGCTTAAAGTGTAATTTTGCTCACCTGCTTGAGCCAAATGCGCATTCTGATGATAATGACATTTAAAAGGGGTAACCATTGATGTGTTCGGTGCTGTTTAAACCTTCTGTCCGAAAGGACATGCCTACTATCGTCATGTACCATTCGATTAGCAGTAGCATATTAAACATACAATATATAGCGGAGATATGCGTTTCTTTTTCTTTTCAGTATATTATGTAAACTATAATTGATTATCATATTTACTAGAAATCCCAGCAATTTGCCATCTGTAAGAATATATGAGTGTTAAAAACGATCCGCAAATATATCCCACAAGATTCCACATTAGCATACGAAAGATGAGACCAAATTAAACGAATAATGACCCTTTCTCATTGTAATGGCTATTTTAATCCAAATTGACATGCGATTGGTAGGTCTTCCAGAAACATGACTAAGGATGTGTACTCCTATTTCAGGAAAACTAAATCCTATGTATTATTCAAACAAAGAGTAAATGATTCTTTTGTACAGAAGTGGTATAGTGATATTGAAAATAACCGTGTTCTAGTATTATATAAACATTTCAAGACTGTCTTTAAATATGAATCTTATCTAGATATGTTGCCATTTAAACTAAGAACGGCAATGTCAAGAATACGATTATCTTCGCATTCCCTCAGAGTCGAAACCGGCAGATACACACAAAATAGCACTGATAGAGCTCAACGATATTGTAATATTTGTAATTCTAATGACATAGAAGACGAATATCATTTTATTTTAATTTGTCCGGTCTATGAGCATATTCGCAAACTTTATATTAAGGCGTATTATTATCGAAACCCTAGTGTTATTAAATTTATTGAATTGATGCAAAGTAAGAAACATAAAAGTATTCAAAGTGTAGCTAAGTTTGTAAAAGAAGCATTTATTGTACGTAACACATTTAATTATACGTAGTTGTGTGCATATATATAAAGTTTATCCTCAGGTATTAGGTATTGTTTCAACAATTAATTATTTTATATAACTGCATCAGAGAGAGAGAGAGAGAGCGTAAGTGCGTGTGTGCGTATGCGTGCGTAAGAGGTGTGTGAGAGTGTGTGTGCGTGTTGGGGTGCATGCGTGTGAGCCTGTCATGTGTTTAATTAAACTTTGTATATTACATTTTAATGACGAGATACTATATGTATAAGTCGAAATAAAATATCTGTTTGTATCTGTTTAAAATGTACACAGGAAATTGAAATTAGTGTTGTTTGAGAGAAGCGAATTAGACGATAATTAATTTCTCTTGATGTGAGTGATTCTCATAGGGGCGCACTTGGCGCATTCTCAGTGGAGTGTAGAACGCCAGGGTTTTGCCATTCAGCGTTGGATGACTGATCAGTTAACACGTTCAAGTTTTAATCTAGGTGGCATTATGTTACACGTGGCGAGAGAAATATCAGCGAACATGTTAGTGCACATGGAAAAGAAAAACTATAGATAAGTATTGTTAATTTACCAGTATGTATAGGATCAGTAGTTTGCAGGCGTAATATTAATTATTTATTTGTGTTTTCGACACGAATGATTAGTCGTATATGTTTTGTTCTGTTTTTCATTATTTCATCACTCAAAAGCTGAATACCCTGAAATGTTTATATTTACATGGCGAATTATAATGGCAAGGCGGAGATATGGTTCATGGTTGCTGTGAATTATTGTAAAATGTTTATATCGATTATTTTCAGAAATCCGCTATATGATGATCGGTGCACAGTATGTGGAATAGTAATGTCCTCGACAGATGAGAGGTTAGAATGTGACACGGTCGCGGATATCCTGGGATCGTGTTCTGATTGAGGAACGATTAAAAGAATAGGAAGAAAAAGAAAGAAAAAGGCGAATTCAAAAAGATAAGTAGTTTTGTATGGTTAGTGAAATTCCCCAGTATGGTATTGAAAGAGGGTATGTGCTCCTCAGTCCCCCTATAAATGCAGGTTGAATGAAGCTATGACTGGTTTTCACAGTTAAGCGTTATATTTCACTGAAAAGAAAAATAACTTCGTCTTATTGAGGAGTAGTCTTTCTTAGTAAGTGGTGGGCGTGGCTGCCTTTTATAATTGCTGGGAAGATGGACGTCTCTCGGGCGTGGCTGCCTTTCAGAATTGCTGGGACTGTAGACGTCTTGGCCAACGCCCTTTCACAACTTGCACATGATGCATGTTGGATAATTGTTTTATTTGAAATATAAGATGTATAAAGACATATTGATACAAAGTATGCAAAATATGTATCTAATATGCAGACTACTGAAGTTGACTAAATTACTTTAATTATTTTCCATAAGAGATATTCATAATGGCGTTTGTATGAAGCACAGCATAACTGTTTTCAATCAAAAACAAGAATTGAGTCTGAATAGCTCAGTTGGGAGAGCATTAGACATGTAGACTGAGAATCTAAGATGGCTTATGCCATGTAACCTAATTTGGTTATACCAAAATGGAAATCAGAAAGAGAAAGAAAAGAGCAAAAACATGAATAAATATATATATATATATATATAATAATAATAATGATAATAATAATAATAATATAATACTAATAATAATAAAATAAATAAAATAAAGCCCTTTGAAACGTGTCGATGATATATGTGGGGTGACGTTGTATTTGACACGTAAGCTGTGTGAAGAAATGTGGATTAAATATGTGTAAATATATGTGACATTAGTAAACCTGTATAGGGGTGAAAAAATAGCCGCATGTCATGTTGCAGCGAGCCGGTATCGTCTTATCGGGTAGAATGTGCACGTATTTGCACATAGTGTTAGATATATGTGTAGATGTATTAACGTAGTAAATGGTCACGTCTCGGGCGTAGCTGCCTGTTAGAATTGCTGAGACAATATACGCATCGGGCGAATGCCCTGGTACAACGTGTTCATGACACATGTTTGGTGATTTTTATTTTGAAATATAAGATGTATAAAGAGATCTTTAATTTTAAAATGGAGATAAGTAATATAGTCCAACATAACGCATTTATGATATATGTTAGGGGTGTTGCATTTGAAATGCGAGAGGGGGCATATACTATGAAACAAAGATTCAGGTTTTAATCATACCTGGAATTTTTATAGTTTGTCTAAATGACTGGTTATATATATGTTTATATTTGTGTATATATAGTGATACTGTGAGTAGTGACACTTGTGGTAGTGACATCGTAGTAAGTGATGTGGCACAGTGAGAAATAATACTAATAATAGTATTGATATCATTTTTAAAAATGGTGAATGCATATAATTGCTAGTAAGTTTGTGATTATGTAGTGTAATACACAATACATAATCAATAATATTTGTTTCAGATATTTTCCTTTTTATTGCGTTCCAGAACAGGAGTGTTTTGGCAGAGAATAGTGACCCAAATTCAGATTTCATATGAAGATTGAGGTACCAGCCGATTACAATTATCAATGAAGGTTAAAGTAAGAAGACTTTAAACAAGCTTATACGTTTTGAGAGGAGGAACACTTGCTTGTCGTGTCATTCCGTGTGATGTTATTTCGCGTGGACATGAATTTAGACTGTAAGATTCAACCGTATACCTTGTTGCTACATGCGGATTGCAACATGCGTGGTAAAACTTGGGGAAAGTTTTGGAAGGAGGAACAAATGCTTGTCGTTTGATTCCGTGAGGGCACGAATTTAGTCTGTTTGATTCAACAGTATGCAATGTTGATACGAACTCCACTGTATAGGACAGAAGCAAATTATACCCGTATGGCATTTGGTATATGCAGGCATTTGCGTATAAAGTATGTGACTATAATACCCTATTTGGGATGGTAAAGGGCAGTTGCAACTTGCCGGTATCGGCTTGTTTGTTACTATGTGCGGGTATCTGCACATAGGGTTAGGTATAAATGCAAGTAGACTGATGAATGTTAGCTCCCCTGTATAGGAACGGAAACTAGACGTATGCCATGTTGCAACTAGTCGGTAGTTCCTATACACATAGGGTTATAATTTATATATAAATATGTGATGTTAGCTCCCTTGTATATGGGTGGAAATGTTGCAACGAAGCGGTTTCAGTTTGTTGGTTACTATGTGCGGATATTTGCGCATAGGGTTAGATTTATATCTTAAGTGCATGTGATATGTTTTATGGGATTCATGTCCCTGGGCACATGAAATGTATAACGTGCTTATGATACTAGTAATTTAAATAGGTTTACAAGAGAGCTAAAGTAAGACACAGAAATTGTTTATTATCAATTACATGGAGTCAGTGTCGGTTAGACACAGGACGTATTTATGTTTAAATTCTATGGAGTAGTGTACCAATACTTTGGTTTTAGACAGAACTTGTTTTATATCAATTAACTGGCGTCCGTTTTGGGTAGACACAGGACGTATACATGTTTAAATTATATGGACTTGTGTACCAATATATTGGTTTTAAACAGAACTTGTTTTATATCAATTACATGGAGTCATTGTCGGATAGACAAAGGACGTATATAGGTTTACATTCTATGGAATAGTGTACCAATATCTTGGTTTAGAAATGTCTCATATGTTATATATTTACTAACGGAGACTTGAATTCATATATGTAAGTTACTAAGATACTAGTATTTGGTTGTTACAATTTTGAGCCCGTTCTTTTAGTTCAGTCGGTCGTCCAATGGCGTATACCAAAAAATAATAAATATGCATTTATTACGTATGTGTTGTTGTCGTGTAACTCCTATGAGAAGGGTGAGTGTTAAGAGAATATATTTAGACAACATATGGGTGCTATTGTTATTATTGTTTATACATCTATGCATTGTTGAAGTGTTCTTTGTTATAACATCAGTTGTTATGCATGTCATGTACAATTTTATTATTCTACGTACCGGTGAAACAGGAGAGGGACTATCAGATTGTGCTAGGTTCGTCCATACTTCTGTCCGTACCGCATTGGTTTCCGCTCAAAAGCCATTTGACATATTCCGTCCACATTTGAATATTCTCTATAACAAATTGGCAGAATAGTATGGGCATTTTACGCTTTCACGTATATGAGAGTAGGTATGCGTTAATTTTAAAGAAATGAGTTTGAGATATCCTATCAATATGTGTTGTTGTAAATATGTCAAAACATAGGTCAAGGCTGCTTATGGTCAACGTCTGGAAGAGATTGTTACACTTTTAACTATGGGATATAAGGTATATAAGAGAAAAAAATGTCTCCGTTTATTTTAAAGAATACCCTTTGAGATACTCTCCGTCGTATTTGTTGTGAATATGTTTAGTATCAAAACACAATTCAATAAATGATCAGCCCCGTGTGGTTCTCGGGGGCCCCGTTTGGTCACGGGGCAAAGAATAGGGCCACTGCAGATCCCTTTGGAGGGATAGGCAGAGGGGTAGAATCCCCCCAAATTCATGTTCATTTTATCATTTTTTGTTCATGTTCATTAAAGGTCTTCATCATGATCCCTGCATTGTTTCAGGTGCTATCTCGCTCGCATCAAAAGAGCAGTGGCAGAAAAACAATAACGTGGCTCCAGCATAAATGGAGTTTCTACGATAGAATTTGGAGCAACTCTGCAGTTCAGGGTGAGAAGGTTCTATGCCCATTTTCCATATTTTATCTCGATGTACATGGAAGATGAGCCTGGCATGTTCATGCCTTTTAGGCGCCATATAACCTTTTCATGTGTTGGTGCGCCTTAAAACCCCAATTCAAATCATGATCACATCAAAAATAAAAACCAAGAAGTAGCTTTCTGATTTGTTATTTGTTATCGATATTTAAGACATACGCCATATACATTGGGTTTATATAGTGTCAAATCAATAAGTATTCTTAGGCCTGCGGTTTCTGTAGTAGTTTTTAACCCAAACAACAACAAACTGTTGATTTCGCACAATTGATACAGTTTGGAAATATTGTAACGTGACACAGAGTTGTATGATGCAATATCGAAACAAATCTCACAACTTGCATAGTATGCTCTCTCTCGCTCTCCATATCAAAGGAGGAAATATATCAGCATTGAGTATTTTACTAAAATGAGAAGAATGGTCCTATAGAAATTAGAGCACCCAACCGCAATGTCACCATAGATCCGCACTGCATCACAAACAAAGGGCAAATTAACAATACAATAAAAAAGGACAATACACAACACAGAGAGATGTGAAGACAGGGTTACCGACTTGGAATGGTCAGGTAGGCAATAATGCCCATTGGCTATCTTAAATCGACGTTAAGCGTACATAACCTCGCTATTATCTTGCCTTCAGCTCTTAAACTGACAAGACAATGTAAATAAAAGTACATTCCATCAAAATGAAATCTCTAACAATAAAGTCCACATTCATATAAGTTAGGAAACGATACATGTATATGTTATTGTAAAAATATATAAAACACAAAATTAGAAACACCTCATGATGTATCCAGAATTGAACTGAACAACCACATGCATAAATCATTCATCAACCTCCCCTTTCAGGGTTTTAGAAGGTGCTGCCATCGAGTCCCATGAGGTTGCCCTGCCATCGCACAAGATAAAAGTGAAGCGTAGTGACTGACTGTAGAGGGGTCATGGAGGGCGTTGTAGTACTGAAAGGTCATATCCTTTTCTGACGGATTTCCGAATTAATTATGTAAAGTGGTCAGGAAATCCGTCCGAACCCTTTAATTTACGAAGTCTATAGATCACATCTCCAAAGAATAAAGGTTGTGATATTCCTAGTCGCAGAAACGTTTTTAGGTTGGTGTTGTACTTCTCCAGCAGGCCTGCGATGCGGCGATATAGCTATATATTTATTTTGATGATCTCGGTTTTCCTTTTACATTGTTTACTTTTATTTTCGGATTGCTCTTGCTAAACATAATTATTTAACCCTGTAAAACCATAGTTATTCTCAGAATAACTGGAAACATAAATATAGTGTATGTACATCATGCGTTATCGAACGCAAATGTTTAATTATGTGTATCGATGCTCCTCGTTTTACAATTATTGACCTTGCTTTTATAATCATTGTTTTACTATTGGCAGCATCGCTTTGCTGCCTATGCACAAATAATCAAGGTTTACCACCACTAATTAAATGTAAACCTCCGAAGTGTAGTTGAATGTAGTTCCTAGAATAAAAAGTAATCCCTCCTTTTTTTGATGGAAATGGGCATTACAAGTAGGGGAAACTGCCCATTTCTATTCGATGTTGTGGTTGTATGTATTAGAAGCGTATTAATAGGTTTTACTGGATCACTGATGAACATTTTCGAAATTTCGACTCTATGCTTACACTCTGTTGGCAACCATCAATGAAAACAGCTGTATCCTTGACCTGTTTAGTAAACAAACAGGAACTTTCTTACATGTCTTTTGACCCCATCTTTTCTGGTTATTTTTCAAGTGGAAAATTAGTTTTCTATATGAACATTACCAGTAGGAACGCCAGCCCTATGGCGTAGGGATATTTATCAAACAAGGTCACGTGATAAAATCGATAACAAAATGACATTATTGGGAAAATTGTCACTGGTCAGATTTATTCACCTCTTATTTATAAACTGTGATTATGACAAAAACAATCGAAGATCGTTGTTAAAGTAATAATATTCACAAACTACATTGGTTGAACATAATTGGTGTAC